>JASDQU010282358.1:1949-14627 GCA_032191745.1 Picea mariana
CCGGCTTGAGTAGAGTCCCAGACATCCAATCAGTAGGAAGACCTTTCCATCAGAGGGAAACTTTGTTTTATTTGAAGATAAAACCACTTAGGTACTCTCTTTTTGGAAACCAAACCAATATGGATAATTAGGAGGGTCACAACAATGTAATACACAAGGAGGAAGAAGAAGTTGGAAACCAAACCGAAACTACCTCCGGGTTTCCAATTTTAGACACCACACCAAATGTCAATATGAAAAATATTCCCCTCTCAGCAGTGCCCACCTTTTATGGTAAAAGAAGTGAAGATTCAGATACCTTCCTATTTGAATTTGACATCTTGTGTAGGAGCTACAACTACTTACAAGATGCCCATAAACTAAAACTCTTTCCTACCACCCTCAAGGACTCTGCACTAAGATGGTTCATGGGTTGGGAGAATCCAGTATTAGGTCATGGGAAGCCATGGAAGGTATATTTCTTAAGAAGTAACAAGACTAATGCAAGACCAAGGAATCTCGTAACGATATTTTCAAAATCCAACAATTAGAAGACGAGAATATTGAGGGCTATATGGAACGGTTTGCATACATCTCCCAGAAGTCAAAATACCATGACCTCCCAGAGGATGCAGTTAAGGCTCTTTTAAGGGAATTTCAGAAGAATACCTAGAGATGCTTAACCTAATGGCATCAAGTGACATCTCACATAAACCATTTGCCGAAATATGTGAAATGTGTAATAATTACGCAAGGAGTAGAGCTAAAACAAGAAAGAATGTTCGGGACCCTTATAATAGAAACTTAAAACTAGTTTGTTCAGGTGGTATCACAAGAGCATAGATACGGAACCTTTTAGAAAAATTCAAGACATATATCTTAAGAACAATAGGTTCCCAGTTGGACTCCCTAAAGATTAAAAAGAAACATGAGGAGGAAAATGCAACAATGAGAATATATTTCCCAAGATGCAGGAGAAAGCATTCCTCAAGAGAATTCCCATTAGATAACATTTCAGTTTGTGGCTTCTGCATATAAGACCATTCAACTAAGAAATTTCCATCATTGCCTGGTTTATTAGCCATATATAGGAGTGGGGATCTTGGGGAGTCCTATTATGCACCTAGAAGGCCATGGAAGCCTAGGAACTAACCCACATACCCAGATCTACAATCTCAAGTTCCACCCTATTATCAACAACAACAACAGTGGAACTCACCAAGTTGGAAAAACTGGTCTACTCAATATCAACATCCTTGGATTCAAGGATGGAGAGGAGGGCATAACTAAGGGAAACCTCAAGCTCCACCTGTCCCTATGTCCAACCATCCTTATCCTTAGTTTCCACCGAACACTTCGCAACTTCTGCTAGTTTTTGTTCCACCACCTTTACCTCCTATTCCACAACAAAAACCGCTACAATATCAGAATGCAAGCTCCCCAAGAATGCAAGCTCCCCAAGACCAACATTATTACCAACACAACCAGTTCCCAATCCCAATAACAATCCCCCTCAACCTCTTCACAATGTTGAGATGCAGGCCTTCCTGACATATGCTATTACTCATATTCCATTACAAGAGATTCAACTAAGATCGGGAAAACTTCTGGATAGGTAGAGACCTTCAGTAGTCATCCGGGAAGAATAAGAAGAAGAAACCACCAAACAACCCACAGATGACACGAGCTGGGAAGATGTTATTATTCCTAAGGACCAAGAACCCAATCTTCCCCAAAATGAACCTTCACAAATTATGAAGGCCCCTCCTTATCGAGAAAGATTAGTAATCGAGAAACCTACCACCCAACTGGAATTTGAAATCTTGAATGAATTGAAGAATATTTGTGTCAAGATTCCCTTGCTACAAGCCATTAAGGACATTCCAATCTACAGTAAGGTAGTCAAAAAATTGTGTATTAAGAAGCCAGGTAGGAAGCAAAAGGACCCTCCTACAGTACATTTGATAGGATAACTTTCTGAGTACATATCATAGCAACCTAAGATAACAAAATATGGGAACCCAGGAAACCCCGTAGTGACCATAACCATTAATGAGGTCTCCATTGGAAACACTCTCATAGACCTAGGGGCATCCATCAATGTTATGATTGCTACTACCTTGGAGAAATTACAATTACAACCTCTTCTTAGGCCTACCCCAACTATTTTGGAACTAGCAGATAAGACCAGGGTTATACCTAAAGGAATTTTGGATGATATCATAGTTACTTTAGCCTCATGGGAGTACCCGATGGACTTTATTTTCATCCACTCAAAGGATCCTACCAAAGTCCATCCTGTCATTTTGGGAAGACCTTGGTTAGCCACAACCAATGCATTTATTGGCTGTAGAGAGGGAGAAATGACCATCTCAAATGGACTTTCTATCCAGAAGCTCATCATATACCCTCCAGCCCAATGCATCATGGAGAATATATGGTCGCTTGAATGTCCATACGAGAATGTGGACTTGGAAGAACCCGTGTAGCCAAGTGACCATGCCTGGGCACTTCAGGAGCACACAACAAAAAATGTGCTAAACCAGTTCATTTATGCTATCACATGTGTTGATTTTCCACAAACTTTTCCCCAATTTGAGTACATGTTTGGGGAAGAATTTCAGGAACAATTGGACCAATCCATTTTGTCTTCAACATCTTTTATCTTTGAGATAGATGAGTCTTCCATGTCTTATACCATTCCATACGAGATTAGACCAAGACAATTTCTACATATAAACTCCAGGCTAGATGAAGACCAACAAAAACAATTAGTAAATATCCTTAAAGAACAATCAGGGGCATTCCCCTGGGAATACACTGACAAGAAGGGTAGCACCCTGAAACATGCATCCATCACATATATACCTAGGGGGAAGTAACACCTGTTAGGAAAATCTAGAGAAGGATGAACCCAACACTTAAAGATATAGTAAAAGAGGAGATCCAAAAATTATTAAATGTCGAATTTATTTATCCCATCTCCGACAGTAAGTGGGTGTCCCCGCTTGTAGTGGTTCCAAATAAAGTGACCGGGAAATGGAGAATTTGTGTTTATTTCCAGGAGCTCAATAAAGCCACTCCGAAAGATTACTTTCCTCTTCCTTTCATCGACCAAGTTTTGGATACCCTGTCTGGAAATAAATATTTCTCCTTTTTAGATGGATATAGCGGGTATAATCAAATTCTCATAGCACCCGAGGACCAGGACAAGGCCACCTTTACTTGTCCTTGGGGCACTTATGCCTATAGAGTCTTACCATTTGGACTATGCAATGCTCCTGCCACCTTTCAACAAGTAGTACTAGGGATATTTGCTGATCTTATTCATGATTGTATGGAGGTATACATGGATGACTTCACAGTATATGGAAATACTTACTAGGAAGCCTTAGATAACTTAGAAAAAGTCCTTATCATATGCCAAGAAATGAACCTATCTCTAAGCCATGTAAAATGTAAA
Organism: Picea mariana; assembly: GCA_032191745.1. Classification (NCBI taxonomy): domain Eukaryota; kingdom Viridiplantae; phylum Streptophyta; class Pinopsida; order Pinales; family Pinaceae; genus Picea; species Picea mariana. Next base: position 5,392 of record JASDQU010282358.1, read on the forward strand.
ATGTTGTTAATTGAAGGAGTGGTTCTAGGACATCATGTTTCATTTGAAGGGATAAAAGTCGATCCTGCAAAGATTGAGGTCATCGTCAGACTTCCACCCCCCAAAACTCAAAAACAGGTAAGAAGATTTCTTGGACATGCTGGGTACTACCGACAATTTATTGAAAATTTTACAAATATTGATGCACCTATGTTTGGATTGTTAATAAAGGATGTTTATTTTCTTTAGACTGAGCAGTGTCAAACTCCCTTTGAAACCCTGAAAGCTAATTTTTCTGTGGCACCAGTTCTTAGAGGGCCCAATTGGACTCTCCCATTCCACATATCCATTGATGCATCCGACACCGCAATAGCAGGAGTATTAGGGAAAAAAGAGGACCAACAATCCTATGCCATTTATTTTGTGAGAAAGAACTTGTCCCCTGCCGAGTTAAACTACACAATCATTGAGAAGGAATTCTTGGCAGTTGTTCATGATATTAACAAGTTTCTCCATTACATTACAGGTTATGAAGTATTTGTACATAAATATCATTCCTCCATTATATTTCTCATGAATAAACCCATAAGTAATGGTCGAGTGGCTAGGTGGTTCATGCTATTGCAAGAGTTTAATATCACCGTGCTTGACCGACCTGGAAAGGAGAATGTGGTAGTTGATTTTATTTCACGTATAACAAATGAGGATGATGACATTCCTGTAGATGATAGTTTCCCAGACGAACATATTTTTGCTCTTTCTGTAAATACCCTGTGGTTTGCAGATATGGCAAACTATCTGGATACTAGGAAGTTACCATCTCATTTGTCACCTCATGATAAGCGTAAAATTATCACACAAAGTGCTAATTACTCTTGAGTTGGCCATGACCTTTTTTGTACAGATCTTGATTTGATTATTCTTAGATGTGTCTGAGAAGATGAGGTACCATAAATCCTACGAAGTTGTCATGATGGACCATGTGGTGGCTATTTTTTTGACAAATGTACAACATATAAGGTGTTACATTCGGGTTACTATTGTCCTAGCATTTTCAAAGATGCTTCCAAGTATGTGAGGAGTTGTGATAGTTTCCAAAGGATAGGAAGACCTACATCAACTGATGAAATGCCCTTGCGTGCCCAAGTTATGATAAAACCTTTCGAAAAATGGGCCCTTGACTTTGTAGGACCAATTTCACCCATGTCTCGTAAGAGGAACTATATTTTGGTTTGTACAGATTATGTCACCAAGTGGGTAGAGGAAAAATCCCTATTCAGGGCTATAGAAAAATACGTTGTCGAATTTATCTATGAGTTCATCTTTACCCGCTTCAGTGTCCCTCGTGAAATTGTTACAGACCAAGGCACTCAATTCACTTCCAAGCTGATGAGAAAGCTAACAGAGAAATATGGGATTAAACACTGTAAATCTTCTCCATACCACCCACAAGATAATGGTTAGGTAGAATATACAAACAAAGTTATGGAAGCTATCTTAACCAAGACCATTCAATTACGTCACTGGGATTGGGCTGATAGGCTTCCAAAGGCTTTGTGAGCATATTAGACCACCTGGAGGAACACCACTGGACATACCCCTTATGAACTAGTGTACAGGAAACAAGTACTTCTACCAATAGAATTCCAAGTAAGGACCTTCCGTATTTCCGCAGAATTGGGATTAAAATTAGATGAGGCTAAAAAACAACGAGCCCTACAATTGAATGAGTTGGATGAGATCATACAAGATGCCATCCAACGAACAATGTTAGTCCAAAACTAGAGGAGCAAGTGGCATGACAAGTTTATTAAGAAGAAACACTTCCAACCTGGTGATTGGGATTTGTTGTTTGACTCCCGATTTAAAACCTTCAAAGGCAAACTCACCACTCAGTGATTGGGTCCTTACGAGGTAGTCACTGTATATGACAATGGAGCTGTGAAAATCAAAACAATTGATGATGGACAAGTCTCCTTTGTAGTAAATGGACACCGACTCAAATTTTATCATAAGTCCATTTCCAAAGAAGACTTTCTACAGGTCATGTCAATTGACAAGGCATTGGCCTTAGTATATGGGGAAGTCCCCCCTCGTTCTTGAATGTTTTCTGAATTTTTCTACTGTACATATGTAAATAATTTTGAATTTTGTTGATAGACAATTCTAGAGATTTCTGTAAGTATTTATTTCACCATGAGTAGACAATTTCAAGGAAATATAAAAGAAGGATTTTTCTTCAAAATATTGCTATCCTTGAACCTTGTTGTTTGCTAAGCATCAAATGAATAATGACTTCCTGTAATTAGCCATATTTTTGCAAAGATTTTCATCTTTTTTTTTTCTTCTTAAGGCATTTTAAAAAGCAGTTGCTCTTGAAAATATTCACCACTATATAAGCAAGTGATACCGTAACCATCAAGATTAGAGGTCTCTCATACAGTTTTCCCAAGAAACCTGAGTAAGTGAGTAAAGTATCTTTATTAAAAAGTAACAAGGAGGTCTGATTAGCGGTTAGTTATGTAAACATTACAATAACTTACAAAAGAAGAAAGTGAGTTAAGCCTAGAGATACCTTTCGGTTCTTTCTCAATGGTACCATCCACTACACACTAAATAGCCTGATTACATCATATCTTTAGATAGGCCATGTCCTCTTAAGGACAATCACTAAGGAATATACAGAGAGTCATCATCTAACATAAATACCATCCCAATTGATTTTTTTTTTCGGAGCTGTCCCCCCATCTTCTTGCACAAAACAATATTATACTAAAATATTAAAAGATGGAGGTCCAATCTCTGAGGGTGTAAGAGGCTAACCCGTCGGGATACTGAACATGTATACTGGAAGTGGGTACTAGCCTATGGTATGACTAGGTAAACCCTCTGGAATACTGAACAAGCTTGTTGGCAGCGGGGCATTCTACCTAGCGAGGATGGTAATCTGACAAAAATAATACATTTAAACTTGTCCTGATGTACGTCATTACTTGTAGACAAAGCTAGCATGAAGTATGTATGGTTAAGTTAAGGTTAATGAACTCCATAAATTTTCCATTGGGAACTAATTTTGAGACTATCTTGAAACTCTCTTGCCTACCTCTTCTTATCTATATGTAGGATGTTCTATCCTATAGGTGGGGCCATCTTATAATTGTCTCGTTAGACCAATCTGTGAAATTTATCTCTACACTTAACAAGCTGTAAATCTTTGGCTATTGGGAGAACTGACTGGTTTCCTATATTTTTGATTATGAAGTGTCACAATAATTAGGTGTGGGGGAGGGGTTCATGAGTTGACAAATGATCATTGCCTAGAGAAGTAAATCTTTGTAAAAATTTATGTATTGTTTTCATGATACAGGTTATTACATCAACAATCATTTTATTTTTCTTTGAAATGCTAATTCCCTGTGTGTTATAAATTACTATACATATCCTTAACAAACCACTTTATTGGTTTATTTTCGTTACAGGCTGTTCATTGTAGGATTGAAATTACATGTTCTATGCGAGTGGATTGAGCAAGCATGGTGGAAAAATCAATAACAATGGAACACCCTGCCTCGGCTCCTAATCACTATGACTGTCAAAACCATTCCAAGAATGCAGGTTATCCATTACATGAGGTAACAATGCATTTAACATAGAGGTACCATATGGAGTGTCGTATGAAGTGTCGTATGAGGTGTCGAACGAAGTACCATATGAAAATATACACCAGTAATTGTCCACAATTTCAGGTAACAAGGAATTAATGACATTTAATTGAATTGGTTCATGGAAATCAAGATCGAATGATGCAAACCTTAAACATTTTCATGATCAAATGTCCAAGTCAAAAGACTTGGACATTGATCTAACTTCGTATCATTATGATTGCCCCCAAAAACATGCCTTCAAATTCGAATTCGCTCACACATGGCAACTCGTGTGTTCATGTGTGCAACCAATTCCACCCAAGGTGCACTCAAAAACAAAATTGGGTTATCCCATTATTCCTCACACTCACCTCTGCTCATTCCAATTCACCTCTTCTCATTTGTGTTCACCCCTATTTTTAAACACATTCAACCTCTGTTCATTTCGTTCCTCTGTTCAATTATGCTTGGCTTCTACATAATCGTGCCCTTCCTTGTCCCGATTGCACCCTTTCTCTGTGAATTTCATCTTCTGATCATTCCTTCACACCATCACGATGCCCAAAAGTTATGAGCCCTCTTCCTATGCAGACCTCTTCGCCATCCCTGAGTTTTCACAGTGCAGGGAAGTATTTTTGCACGTAGGCTGGGGGCCATTTTTGTCTCACTTGTAGGGCCACGACGATGGCATATCAATGAAATTTTCCCTCATTTTTGATGGGAAAAAAGCGCGCGTGGGGTCTCTCACCTTTGGAGTCTCAGAAGAATCCATAGCCGCAACCACGAAGCTTCCAAGAGTGGGATATAGATGGTTTAAAAACCATCAGTTGTTGCAATCAAGCTATAACAGGGTTTTTAAATTGGAATTTCAGAACATCTCTGGAGCTAAAGGATACTCCAAGGAGTGGATAAAAGAGGAGATAATCAACCCTCTCATAGTCATCACCAGGTTGATCACATGTGAAAGTATATATTCCACCTTTAAATCCTGTCACTTTCAATTCAATAAACCATTGAATTTTCCCTTCTACTTTTTAAGGAGCTTGGAGAAGAAGTCCTCTCAAGTGAGGAAGAATGTAACCAACCCCCATAACACCGTCTTTCACCATGGCCTTATCAAACTCCTTGTTTTAGCCAAATTGGAAAAATAGGGGCAAACTTGGGATGAGTTCATTTACCAATTTGCAAACCCTCACTTGACAATTAGGACTAGCAAAAAGACACTTGATCTAAGGACTATTTCTCCATCCAAACCTCACTCTCCGAGGACTCCAAACCCTCCTACACAAGCCATTTCTTTACCAGAACAAAAATCCAAGAATCTTGTTGATATCCCTGCATCCTCATCTGGAAAAAAGACCAAGAATCCTATTGCTAATCTTCAAATGCCTTCAATATCTCTTGATCCTATACCCAAGAAGCTACAAGAAGTAATTCAACAAGACTTTCCTACAATCCCCACAAATAGGAGAGGAGCTAATCGATTCAATAGAGGAACCTTTTGAAAGAGTACTCAGAGCACAAGAGGAAAACCTTATGCAAAACCATTGACTACTTCAGACCCTATCCACGTGTCCTCCGATCTCGAGAGACCTCACAAAAGAGTTAGGGAAGTGTCCGTAGATGAATTGAAGCCTCAATGGAAGAAAAAATATGAACCTACTTCTCCTCATCAACCCCCTATTACTCCTACCTCATCGATGCCTACCCCAGATCTTAAGACTGATAGACTTTCTACATCTTTCAAAGGATCTAAGCCTTCCTCTGAGATATCTGATCCTGCTTCAGCCATTGAGAAACTACAACAAGAGAATTTTCAGCTGCTGCAACAATTGGAAGATAGGAAGACTATGGACACACATCTTCACCATGATAATGCAGTCCTCCAAGCAAAGGTGAATTCCCTTCAAAGGTTGGTTGACGAGATGACCAAAGCCAACCACAAACTTAGGGCACAATTGAAGCAACACAAGAGGCACAAGAAAAAATCTTCACAGCAAGAAGGAGAATCTTTTAAAGATGATCCTCCTCAACAAGATTAGTCATGAGGGGCAATTCCTTTTTTGTTTGCAGTGGGACTTGAAAAATCTTAGGTGTGGGGGTAATGTTGGGCCCATGATATGGTTAATATAATGATGTTGTTTGGATCCTTTTTGACCAAATGTGTATATATATTTTCCTGTTTTGGAGAGTTTTGAAGAGTTTTTGTGTTAAATCGCCATGATTCATACCAAGTATGCATGATTCATGTTTTATGATGGTTTTGAGTGTAATTCAACATGTTTTAATGATTTCTGGAAACTAATTCGCATTCTGTGTGTCACAAGGCAAAATCACAGCTCGTTTTTGCATTCGACACTCCGTCCGGTACTCCATCTGACACTCCGTCCTACACTAAAACTATGGGCGATTTGACGGTTATCATATTGGTGGCCAACGATGGGTGAATCAGAGACATGGTTTTTTCTTGTGCTCGTGGCCTCCAACTATTGAGCTTCTGACAACTCGATTTGGGTTGTTATGCTGGGCGATTATTGGTTCGCCTTGTTTCTAGAAGCCACTGGCGGTTAAAACACATTGAATGTGATTTGCTGCTTTTAGAGAAGGTCGACCCTTCCAGTGGTTGACCTCTCAGCTTGTAAAATCTATAAATACCACCTCATTGGTCAGACAATTGTTAAGTAGAAGCTAGGGAGGAGATCAGAAGAATAGTTAAGCTCTGTTTTGCCAATTCTAGACATATTTTTCTAAAACTGTGTAAAACTACGTTTTTTATTTTAAATGTTGAAATTGTGTTAACTGAGCTTGTGATTCATCCTTGAAGAGTAGCCACGATCTGCTGGGGGGCCCACCAGCAGTCTGGGTGAATATTTAGTTAGCTTGCTTATGAATTTGAGTAGTGTAATTGACATTTTGTTTATTTCCTGTACATGAGTTTTTATTGTGTTTATTTACTGTACAAATTGCTGTCATAATTTAATTACTTTAGTTTAGTTTTGTAGGTTATTATGGAGGCTAGTGTTAATATGCAATGATCTGTTAATTGATAGGAAATGAACTTGCAAGTTCTTAGCTACTAACCCTGTGTATAATTAGATAATAGTTAGATTTTTCATATGTTGAAATAGAGTTTAAAAACAGAGTTAAAACAAAGTTTCTAGTTCATGGTTTCTTTGGCAAACTTTGGTGGATGGATAGTTGTTAGATTTAGTTTTCATTTTCAATTTGCTTATCTAATTGTTGTTTAATTTTGCTTATCTAGTTGTTATGCTTATTTAATTTCTTGTCATATGTTGAACTAGAAATAAGATTTAATTTATGTTTTATGAGTATTTTCCATTTGCAATTTAATTTGTTAAAATAGAATTAGTTTAGTTTATTTCATGCAATTTCCTTTTCTAGATCTAGGTTGCAATTTTAATTCGAAGTTGATTATTGAGTTTAGTTTTTAGTTATGAATCTAAGTAGTATGAATTTGCTTATATTAGCATAGAATGCAATTGAATTAAATAGAATAATGTTTTTGTACTGTTGATGATTAATGCATAGATTGAATAATCACATGGATATGCAGGATAGTTGATGTTGCTTCTATAATGCCTAAGTTCTCATTGGATTGTTTAATTCACACTTTTCACTTTGCTATCGAAGTCAATATTGAGTTTATCCCTCTTGAGTTATCATTAATTGTTAAATGTCATTGTGATATTATAAGACACCGGATACATTCACATAACCATCAACACTACATTTGAGTTTTCTTGCTTTCATAGATTAGAAGATAGTTTCCTTGCTTTTGTAGATTAGAGAATAGTTTCTTGCTTTGGTAGATTAAAGAATAGTTTTCTTATCATAGATTAAGGAGTAGTTGTTGATTACTTCTATTGTCATGATGCTTTCAATTTAGTAGATTAAGATTTCCTTTCGTCAATTAGAAGTAATTATGAAGTTTGATTTAAGAATAGAGTTGACTTGCTTATTAGTTTGATTAGTTTCTTATTGAGTAATTTTGATTAGTTTACTTGTTGTAGAAGTTACCATAGATTAGTTAGTTGATTGCTTGCTTGTTACTTGCTTTGATAGGGTAGTTGTTTGCTTGTTTATTTTCTTTAATAGGGTAGTTGCATGCTTGTTTATTTGCTTTAATATGATAATTGCTTATTGAATTTGAGTAGGTTAATTAAATTAGTTTGTTGTTGTTATTGCTCATTAGATAGATTAAATAGATAGTTTTATTTTTCTTATTGTCATGATTAAGTTAATTTTTCTTAAGTAGGGTTTTCATTTGCTTTCTTAGAACAATCCATCGATCCTTCGTTCAAAAGTTACTTAGGATAAATAGTTTAAGTTTATTGATAGGGTTCGATCATTAATAGCCTTTGCTTGAATAACTTAGTTCTCAGATAGCCCATTTCTTTAGTTAGACTATACTACCTCTAGCATTTTTTCCTTGGCACATATAGTGCTACAACTTTAAGTTTACTTACCCCGGGTTGACAATTTAATTGAGGGTTTTTAGTGTTTTTTAGTGCATATAGAATACCCATTAGATAATGCAAGTAAGATTTGGCACTGAGACAAAACATATGGTGCAAAAGTATATAGGAGAGAGTGATCTAGTGGGTCATATTGAGCGGTGCAAGACTTTATGGAGTTCAGTACTAGAAACAGAATGGACACACAAATTTATCCACACACTGGACACAATTCCAAAGAAATGGTATTTGGATTTGGAAATTCACAGAGAGACATCAAGATGGGAAGAGTTGGCTCAGAGGTTCAAAGTCACGTTTACATTTGAACATGAATATCCATCAATAGATGTAGCACTGCAGGCTATTCGAACGAAGATATTCTCAGAAGAAGGGATGATGGAGGTGGTAGCAGTGTGCAATGTGCACAGAGCGACTATGACTACCCACAAGCTATTGGAGTGCTACAATGTGGCTAAGGAAAAGAACGATGAATAGGATCCAAAAAATGTACAAGTACCTGATACAGAAGGAGAACGAGCAGTAGAAAATCCAGAGCTTGAATCCTCCGCATACACCCAACCAATAAAGATGAAGGGAATAGCAGGGGACTTAGGCGAGATGAATATTCCGCTGAAACCATGAGCTAATCCAGGGCAACATAGGCCTTATAGGTTAAATATGAGGTACAAGGAAAACATGAAGGTTGAAATAGATAGGATGATGGACGCAAGAATCATTGAACTGGTAGAAGAATCTGAGTGGATCAGTTCAATGGTAGTGCAGGACAAGAAGACAAGAGGAATCAAGATCTGCATGTATTTGAGGAAACTAAATGATGCGTGTTTACATGACCCATTCCCAACACCATTCACAAATGAGGTACTGGAGAACGTAGGAGGCCAAACAACTTATTCTTTCACAGATGGCTTCTCGGGGTGTTGATGTCAAAGAATTAAAGAGTCCCCAACACCAATATCTCGACCTCTATGGGGCTAGTCGAGAATGTCACCCTGGGTTTAGAGCCCCAACAAGAAAACACATTACACTCTAGACTAAATCTCCTCTAACCTAAAGTCCAAATATGAAATCCTTTTGCTTTGAATTTTCTTTTTGTTTAGTTTCACTTTATAATTTTGTA
>JASDQU010282360.1:0-14630 GCA_032191745.1 Picea mariana
CTCCATCCTTCATCTCGCCCGTCTTTGAACTGCCGTTTCTTTTCTTGCTCAATTATTGCATGCTTCTTGCTGTTGTTTCTACTGCGTCTTGCTGTAGTGTAAAATTCTTTCCTTCTGTCAGCTTTCTTAGCAGTGTGCAAGTATATTTCAAACCATTTCAGTTCATGCAGGCCTGGTTCTCTCCACCATCTATGCAGACGCCGATTTGCTGACAGAAGTAGTGTTAATAGTGTTAATTTCTCCTACAGGATGGACCAAAAGCTCGTGAAATACTTTATATTGCTTAAGGAAGAGGCGGAGGTTGGGAGTAGGGGTGCCTCTACGGAGGTTTAAGATGTTATAGCCGACATTTCTAAACTTACTTTGGATTTGGTGGAGGAAAGGGATATTGTGTTTGCAGTTGTAGCTGTATTTGATGAAAATTCGGGGGTTTTGAGGTCAGTGGAAATAATGCTGCCATCTCGGGACAGGGCTATTCAGAAAGCTCGCGAGAATTGTCTCACATTCCTCGCGCAATTCATAAACCGTATCGGCAAGCGTTCTTTGCCATACACCTCTTTCATCAAGGATAGATGTTTGAGTATCTTCAGGAGGGACGATTCAAGATCAGTGCAAGCTGCTGCGTTGGCTCCGCTGCTCTCAATTCTGGAGTTAAGCATGGAGGAGGGTGAAGATCTGGACTTTTCTCTGGATTGGACATGTGCAGAGTCATTGCTGGTGGAGTATAGGAAAGATAAGACATCTAGAACATTGAGGTCAAACATTTTAGTGTTAATTGGCTATGCAGTTGAAAGGTTTCCTTTATACATATATTGACTCTACGTTTTCCCATCTCCTGAAATTTTGATGTTCATTGTTTTCAAAACCCATTTCAGAGACTTTTTTCGTACTTGTCTTTTGTGCAACATGGCATGTCAAAATTTGAACATCTAAAATGACTGACCATTGGGCCACAGTAAAGGGCATGTGCAAGGATTTGAGAGTCGGGGAGTTGGACAAAAAGCTAGGCGGCTTGAAGCCCAAGGAAGCTAAAGGAATGAACAGGACTTTAGCAGGGCCTGGACTTAATGGAAGAAGAATTTTTTATACCCACACCGAGTAAAGGTGCCAGGTACATGGTCACACAGGATTTTGTATTTCATGCTATAAATCCCTTGAAGAGCCCTAAATAATCTGTAGAATATTGACCTTGCTTGGAATTTCAACTGACTATTAACAGGTTGGCTCTGGCTAGTTGGTAATTGCAATTTGCATTGTACACAATAGTAGAATAGTCCTCTATAGTAAAAGTCGAAGTGTTGCGCCTTAGCTAGTATTGTATATCAAGTTTTATAGTGAACAGTAGGTGATTTATATTTTCTTCACTCAATCAGTAGTGATAGTTTAATTGTGTGGTTTGGATAATTATGGTTGTATCAACGCATGAAAGTCTCAAATTTTGCATTTTAAAAAGTCTCAAATTCCACCACAACAATCAGTCGGAAACAAAGATTATTTTGGAGTTTGGTAGGGTCAGTAATTTTCTCACCAAAAATCTGTTGAGCATGAAGTCTATGTTCTAGACTTCTTCTTTTGGAGAAACATGTAATCTTAAGACCTATATAGCAGCAACTGTTGTCCACTCAGTTGCATATAAAAATTTTCTTTTCCCTGTGTGATATACTTAATGATTCGAATGGAATATGATCTACAGAACATTGGAATGATGGACCAAAGTAGGTGATGGAAATGGCAGGAACAAAATCGTTTTTCCATTATGCTGAAAATTCAAGCACAGGCGATCATAATAAAAGTTGGGAGCTTCCTTTATAACCTCACCTTCTTCTGAATATAAAAAAATTATTTTCATTCCTATTTCATGTAACAAACCTAGTTGTATGTTTTACTTTGGTAATTTGTTTTTTTTGCATTTTCAATTCGTATTGCATTTATTTTTTTAAATTTGTTTTAAAATTTCTATGTTTGGTTTGCAGGTTAGGCGGAGCTGGAGTTGGAGCTTGGAGTTTTGGCCCTTAAGGCTCAGATTTATCAAATTTTTTTTTTGGGGGTGGGTACAATTCCATAACTAAATCGGGTAGGTGGGTAGGTAGGCCCTTGGTTCCAGATTTTGATCCAGGGCTCTGATACCAATTGTAGTGGCCATATTAATTTAACATCCAGTAATTCTACAACAAGATAGTAACTTCTACTAGATTTATGAAAATTCAATAACTCCTTTCTATTTTAACACATACGCATGTAAATTTAACAACGAATATTAAAATTTTATAGAAAATAAAACAAATACACAATTTAAATTACCTGGGTCTGATGCTAATTCACCTCGTTGCCTTGTTGTTGCCTTGTTGACCGCTGTTGAACTATGTAAACATTGCCCAAACCTACTATTCTCCCTGCCAGCTAGGACAACTACCTAGCTCCAAGATATCATATGGATATCCTAGCCCCCGTGCCCAAAACCTCTAGCAAACCGGTGCCCCTGTACTAAACCTTCCCACTCCCAAACTCAACTCCTCTTTGCAAATCCAAGAGAGCCCCAAAAATCCATCCCCCAAAATCTCCCATCGAATGATCCCCCCCCTCGTAAACCTCCTCTGCCTCCATATCCTTTCTTCACTGCCTCATGCATTTACTTCCTTACCTACTCCTAGTTAATGCCCCTTATCCTTTCCTTTATTATTTTATCCTCTAATAATTAATATGTTATCCCTTTCCGTGTACGTAACCTTTTTAATTTAAACAATATAACTTATTAATCTATTAAATTTAATACTCATGTTATTAAATGTAATGGGTAGTTAATTAATTAATTAATTAATTAATTAATCAAAATTATAACCTTTAATTAATTAATAACTACTTAATTAATATCATTAGATCAATCTTTGTTTAGTTATTAACATGGTAGGCATAATTAATTACCTAATAAATCTTTTACTTAATAATCCCTAAGTATATATTCTACTAGGGCTGTTACAAAAATTGAAAGAAAGTGAGAGGAAATATGTCACAGATGATTTAGAAATGGTAGCTATCACTCATGCATTGAAAATGTAGAGGCATTATTTCATGGGTAGAAAATTTGAACTAAGAATAGACCATAGTGGTATGAAACATTTTTTTGGAAAACCCACACTAAATTCCAGGAAAACTAGATGGATAGAATTTCTCAGTGTCTATGAATGTGAAAAAAATAATATAAAAGGAAAGGAGAACCAAGTGGTTAATGCACTCAGTGGGAGAGTGCATGAGATACATGCTATATCCATTAGCATGTATAGGTCTAATTTAAAAGACAAAATTTTAAAGGGTGCAAATTCTGGTCAACACTATTTGCAAATAAAAGAAAAATTACAAGAAGGAAATATTTAGAAGAAATTTAAAGATAATGATATGAAATAGGATGGAGTACTCATGTACAAGGGAATTTTATATGTTCCAAATTCCAAAGAGATGAAAAATATAATGATGCGGGAAATGCACAATGTACCTTATGATGGGCTCCCATGATATAAAAAATCAAATGAAGTTGTAAGAAGCCAATACATTTTGCCAGAAATCAAGAAATAGGTGTCTTATTACATAGCCAAATGCCTAGAATGTCAAAAGGTAAATGTTGCACATAGACATTTAATTTGACTACTATAGTCATTTCGCGTTGAACCTAAGTGGAAATGGGACATTGTTATAGTGTATTTTATTACTAAGCTACACATAATAGTGAGGTAGTGTGATTCCATCATGGAAGTGGTGGATAAATTAAATAAGGTTAAACATTTTATTCCAATGAATACAACTCATAAGAAAACCAACATTGCAGTAATTTACATGAAGGAAATTCCAGGATAAATGGTGTGCCTAAGGCAATTGTTTCTGATAGAGGTCCCAAGTTCACATGAAATTTCAAGAATGGGTTGTTTAAAGGATTTGGAACAAATCTAAATTAGTACAACATATCACCTAGACTCAAACATACAAACAAAGAGGACTAACAAGATAATTAAGGATATGTTAAGAATGTATGTAATGAAACACCCTTCAAAGTGGAAAGTCTACATTGATCTAGTTTAATTTTATTACAATAACATGTATTAGGAATCATTGAAGATTAGTATTGTTATTGCAAAATTTTTACTTTCCCAAATACCAAGAAAAGTAAATACAATATTTGTGTAGAAGGGGATGACCTATCACTGTCACCTTAATAGGAAAACCCTTTTTGTTTAGGATTATATCAAATTTACCCCATGGGAGACATTCCAAGTGACCTAAATGGATTATAAAACTAAGGAAATGATGCAAGAAAATACCCCTCTCACTATTCACTCAAGCAAAAAGGTTCTTAAGGTATTTTAGGGATGAAGAAACAGTAAAAGAAGTGTACCTGCTTAGAAAAAAGACAACAAAGGTAAAATATGGGAGATTTCAAGTACCAAATGATGCTAGTGCTTCATAAGACCATGAAACTTTGAAAAATAAGCTAGTTGATATCAATATGCAACAATATAAAAGCTTATTACAACAATAAGTATTTTGTAATAGATGCAAGAAATATGCCTTGTAATTACTTGAAAACACAATGAAAAGGTAGCTTTAACTAGGAAGAATGATAATCAATTGTCACAAGAAATTTTAGCAATGTCTAGCTAGCATTAAATGTCAATTTTGCAGTGAATTTGCTATAGTTAGATGGCTATAGCAATATTTTGTAACAATAACAAGTATTATTTCTCAGAATTGCAAGAAAACACCATGTAAACTTAGCATTTTCAAGTAGATTGTTTGGAAGTTATCACAAGCAATTTTTGAGTGAGTTAGATGCAAGTTATGTAAGTATATGCAACAAATTAATTTAGATTAGTAGGGATGTAGAAAACAATTGTAACAACAAGAAGTTAACTAGTGAATTACTCTAGTTAAGAGTTGGTAGAAGTAAGAAAAATCTTCAAGGAAGAGTGTTTGAGCAATACTTCAATAAGAAAGAGGCTAGAACTAGTTGCTTCTATGGCTTATAGAGTCAACTGGAGGCTTCTTCTAAGGCCGCAAATCGATTTTGACAGTGCACAAAAGTCTAAGAGAGAGAATGTGTAGATGAAGTAGTAACTTAAGTCCCCCTATGCATTTTCCTAAAGAAGCAAGATACTAGGGTGTAGGAAATTTTAGGTCCTAACACCTTGATATCCTTAGGCTTCTTATGGGAAAAACTTAGCCAAACATAACTAGGTCAAAACCTTGGAGTGCTAGAAAATTAGGTCTCTAGGGTTTTACTCGTTACTAGATCAAATCAATGAAAATATTTAGCAAATAGAAAGTAAGAAAGTAGAAAATCAAGTCCCTTACTTCAAGCATTAAGCATACCATTCAATCTCATAATATTGCATGAGAAAATAAAACCATACATAAACCATTCAATAGATGACAAAAATGAAAATTTTACTTACTTGCACCAAGAATAATCATGAAAATACCATGCAAGATCACCATAAAAGCTTACAAGATTGATCCACGTGCAAAAAATCATCCTTATACAATAGTGCACCTCACAATTTCAGCCACTATCCCTAACTAGGGCACAAATTTAATACCTATCCTCTTATGTGATGAGTGGTGATCTAAAAAAAATGTATTTTTTGTTTATTTATACAAAATTGGTGACCTTTAATTAATTTGCGATCAGATAAAGTCCGACCTAGCCAATTTACAAATAAATTCAAATTAAACATAAATAAAATTAATTAACATCTAAAAACACTTACAAGGGTGATGTCATGCCCTTCTAGGGTGATGTTGAGCCCTTAAGGTGGAACGTTGGGCTCCATATGTTGAACGTTTGGCCTCTAAAGGCCTTAGATGATTCCCACACATGCCAAATAACTCACAAATTCTGTCAAAATGCAAACCCTAGCTCTGGATGACATGTAGGGCCATGATGGTGATATCATGGTCTCTCAAAGGTCAACGTCTAGGTGGAAAATAAAGTTCCCTCTAGGTCTAGGTCAACGATGTTTCCTCCAAGGTGACGTCCTTCTTTCTTCTTGGTGCAAATATTTGATGTGTTCTTGTCCCTGGATGGGGTTACAATATCCATTTGTGGGATTTCATCCCCATGAAGGTCCAAGCTAATCATTATCCCATGTGTACCTGTCTACCAGGAAAGGCCCTATAGCAACAAAAGTACGCCCTCCAGTGGTTCATAAGTCAGAGGGATCATAACATGTAAATCACATCCAACAATTAAATTACCCAAACAGGTGCATCAAACCCCCCTTTACCCAAAAAAGTGCTCAAAGATGTTATGCAATCTAACAGGTCGGGTTTGGAGACGGTCTTAGGGTGTCCTATTGGGCTAATCCTCCTTAATTTTGGGGTGTTTCCTAAGTGATAACCAATATAGATCATGTAAGTGTATGAGGTGGCATGGGGTAATGTTTGGGCATGGGGTGCAGTGATAACAGAGAAATGTAGGTATTACATGTGGGTTCCTTTGTAGAGGGTGAGTTTCACATTGTCATAGATTTCATTGTTTCCTATCCCATTCATTTTCTTTTATTCTTAGCTTCATTGATTTTGATCTTTCTCTTTTAATATTCGAGGGAAGCGTTGAGGGACAATGTCTTGGCTTGGTGACCAGAGGTGAAAACGTTATCCCCAATCATTTCATAGAGATGAGAAGGTCGACTCGTGATGTGACCCCCTTTCTCTTGGCTATGCCACCAAGAGATGCTACCCTAGTTTGGTGACCAGATAGATGCTAGTGTCATATCGCTACATGCCCATGGTAATAATAGACTGGATCATGATGAGACCTCCCATCCACCAACTAATACCTTGAGTGTTTATTTATCTTATGGTTTTCCTTTTCTCACTGAGAAGTTTTTTATTTCTTTGTCGAGAATCCCTGGGCGAAGCATCTCAAAGGTTCATCTTTGGATTTTTAATTTTTTCCAGCTACTTTTTTCCCCTAGGCCTTTAGCCCCTTCTTCCCACAAGGCAAGGTACAACCCTTCCTAGTGTGGAAAATCCGAATGCCCGAACAAAGGTAGGGGGGAAATGAGAGGAATATAGATGGAAAGTGGTAAGTATGGAGGGAATGAATGATGACCTTTCATATACCTAGATAGTGGGAAACCATCCTAAAGAGAGATCAACTTACTATTTCATCATGTCACCCTTCCATGTATGAACATGTTAAAGAGCATAATTTCTAAGAAAACATTATGCAATGAAGGAAAATTCAATGAAAAATATTCAAGTGCTTCAATAATCAAAGTGATACATACCATGATACCCAGACTCATTACCTTATGGAGAAAGAATTACTGCTAGTTCAAGACTAGACTGGTGGGATGGATACTGGTGCTACTAATAAATGGGTTGCACTGAAGAAAACATGGGCCGTCAAGGGCCATGCTCAAGTCATTCCACTCTCATCACTCCATGTCTAGGACCTATGGGCCTCGAGAAATGATATCCTTATTTATCACTAGGGTAGGGGATAACATCTGGCTCCAACTAGGGGACATGTTCTCACCATAGAGAACATGATAACCTCAACATCTATGGTACTACCTGTGCCTGCTATATCTCAAAAAAATGCATCAGTAATCTTTAGGGTGGTGACATCACCCCTTTCTCATATATGATATAATAAATTAAAGAACGTCTCTAATCTAACATATAATCATAAACATGCATATATACAAAATGGAAGAATACAATATGAAAATGAAACTACAACTATTCTATAATGATATGCAGATGGTATATACAATGGATGAAAATGCCTACCTAATCTACTTACCTATTGGTTGAATGCTAGGTGTAGTTAAATAACTAGTGAAACCATCCTAGCAATATCTCATAATACCTACCTATGTGCTTCATCATAAACCAAAACAATGACAAGTTAAGCACAAAAATAACATGAGTTAGGGCATGCATCACATCATCGGAAATCATAAAGTCTAGCTCATGGAGGCATGAGCGAGGGACAAAATCATGCCAAGTCATACTTCTAGGAAATTTCTCTATCCATTTTATAAAGGGATCGTGAAAAATAAAAGGCTCAAATGACTGACTCAAAGAGTCTGAAGGTTGGTTACGTTGGACATCATCACATCCTGAGGTATAGAAAGATATTAGAAAGAACCCAGTGGATGATCGATAATTTTCTAAGGGATTCAATCGAAAATAATGAAATAATAAAATTCTTATTAAGACATTCAACCTACCATTGAATTCTAAAAGAAGGATTTGCCCCAAATAAATCTCAATAAAAGGGACATGTTTCCCAACTACACCCTTGGTGACATAGCAAGGAAAAGTAATCAAAGGGGGTTGTAAAACCTTGTCACACATATCCTACTTCGAGAAAGCAATGTCCTCACCTTTATGTAAATTTGAACACAATGAGAGTTGATAATATTATTCATAGAATAAATCCAAGTTCTCAAAGGAATACTCATCAAAATCCTCGAGGTATGACTGAAAATCATCAGGAGAAAATTACACTAGGTCATCCTTGGGTGCTTTTGTAATTATATCATCATCTTGTTGCCAAACATCAAAACTATTAGGAACATCATATCATTGTTGTAAAGGAAACATTCAGAGATATCCTTCCATATCATAAATGGGATCCTCATCAAAACCAATAACATCCCACTTATGTCTTCCAACATGTATGAAATCATCAATATTATCAACCATGTCACTACCTTTATCATAACATGCAGGATTTAATGCATCCAAGGGATCCTCTAATACTTCTTCACTTTCCAAATCATAAAATAAAGAATCATCAAAATCTTGGAAAGGGAAATAACTTACTATGTTTACTGCTTGTTATGCAGGAGAATCAATGGCTTATATGACTTCATCAAATGGAAGACGGTCTAGTACATCATCCCCAAGACTCGTCTCTTTAATCATCTTTTCACCTTCATCTGAAAATGAAGGATCTATCTCTTCCAAGGGTTCCTTTACTTCTTCACCTTCTGAATCATAGAGCAAAGTTTCATCAAAAACCTGGAAAGAAAAATTACTCACCTCATTGTCTTGTTCTTGTGCAGGAGAGATAGGATCTTGGAGAGCATCATTGGGAGAAGGAGCGTATGCTAGTGCTTCATCATCATAACTCACTTCTTTAGTCAAGTCTTTACTGCATTCTATTGAATCATGAGAAAAATCTTCCTCCTTTTCAAAGGGTTGAAAACTTTCTTCAAACATTTATCCTTTAATATAAGAGGGTTCTTGGTATTGAGTATCGTACACATCCCTGGGATCTTCCACAATCTCAGTGGTGAATCCTTCGTCTTCTAGGTCTATTTCGATATTTTGAAGGGAATATTCATATGTCCAAAATTGTGGTTTCACACACTCAATAAAGAAATTGATGAGGGCTATGAAAGATGATATACCCTTATCTTCGAAACAACCCTTAATCCAATCTTGGAAAAAGGACAGCAGGGAATGTATGAACAATTTTACCAGAACATCATCCCCTTCCAATTCTATCTCATTTATATACTTCAAGAATTATACAATGTGAGTATTTGAGAGGCCTCCGAATATTGGAGAGTTGTTTGACCATTTTGTATCAAAATAATGCGGGTATACTTGAAAAATTTTGAAACAAATAGTCATATACACTTTTTCTCGGGGTGCCATGATCCCATATCTTGGAAATATCACAAAGTTGAGAGTAAGGTGGCAGCTTAGAAAAGGTCAGTGGAGTCGTCAAATATCCTCTTAATGATTATCAAATGGATGAGGGTATCACCCTCATTGGAGTCACCAATTAAGTTAAGTGAATTAAAGGATTTTGATAAAGGCTTATTGAAAAGTGTAATTCAATGAAAATTGACTCGATGTTCCCTCGGAACGAAGCCAAAATGTTATCACACAATCTATAATTGCCCAAATACCAAGGCGAGTAAATGCAATATTTGTGTAACAAGGGATGACTTATCAATGTCACCTTAATAGGAAACCCCTTTCTATTTAGGAGTATATCAAAGTTACCCCAAGGGCGACGCCCCCATTGACCTAAAGGCCTATTAATACTAAGGAAAGGATGCAAGAAAATCCCCCTCACACTAGTCACTCAAGTTATAAGGTTCTTAAGGTATTTAAGTGATGAAGCAATGGTAAAAGAAGTGTACTTGCCCATAAAAATACAACAAAGAGAAAATATGGAAGATTTCAAGTACTAAGTGATGTTATTGCTTCATAATACCATGAACCTTTGAAAAATAAGCTAGTGGATATAAAGATGCAACAATATAAAATTTTATAACAACAATAAGTATTTTGTAACAAGTGCAATAAATATGTCTTGGAATTGTTTGAAAAGACAATGAAAAGGTATATTTAACTAGGAAGAATGATAATTAATTGTCACAAGCAATTGTATCAATGTCTAAGTAGAATTAAATGTCAATTTTGTAGTGAATTTGATGCATTTAGATGGATATATAAATATTTTGTAACAACAACAAGTATTAGTGCTCAGAATTGCAATAAAACACCATGTAAACATAGCATGTGTCAATTAGATTGTTTGGCAATTATCACAAGCAATTTCTGAGTGAGTTACATGCAATTTATGTAAGTGTATTAAACAAATTAATGTATATTAGTATGGTTGTAGAAAATATTTATAACAACAACAAGTTAACTTGTGAATTATTCTAGAAAAGAGTTGGTAGAAGTAAGAAAAAGCTTCAAGGAAGAGTGTTTGAGAATTTGATCAATCCTTCAATAATAAAGAGGATAGAACTAGTGCATTCTAGGGCTTATGGAGTCAAGTGGAGGATTCTTCTAAGGCTGCAAATCATTTTTGATAGTGCATAAATGTCTAAGAGGGAGAATGTGTAGGAGAAGTAGTAACTTAAGTCCCCCTATGAATTTTCCTAAGGAAACAATATACTAGGGTGCAGGATATTGTAGGCTCTAACACCTTGCTCTCATTATGATTTTTATGGGAAACACTTAGGCAAATATAACTAGGTGAAAACCATGCAGTCCTATCAAATTAGGGCTCTAGGGTTTTAGCAGTTACTAGATCAAATCAATGAAAAACTTTGGCAAATAGAAAGTAGTAAAGTAGCAAATTAAGTTCCTTACTTCAAGAATTAAGTATGCCATTCAATCTCATAATCTTGTATGAGAAAATAAAGCCATACATAAACCATTCAATAAATGACAAAAATTCAGATTTTACCTACTTTCACCAAGAATAATCATGAAAATACCATGCAATATCACCATAAAAGCTTCCAAGATTGATCCACTTGAAAAAAATCAGACTTATACAAAAATGCAACTCATAATTTCAGCCACAAGCCCTGACTAGGGAGCAAATTTCAGACCTCTCCTCTTGTGTGAGAAGTGGTGATCTAAAAATGAATATACTTTTTGTTTATTTATACAAAATTGGCGACCTTTAATTAATTTCAGGTCGAATAAAGGCCGACTTGGCCAGTTTACAAATAAATTCAAATTAGATTTAAATAAAATTAATTATCATATAAAAACACTTCAAATGGAGACAACATTCCTTTCTAGGCTAACATTGAGACCTAAGGTGGAACGTTGGGCTAAATATGCTAAACATTTTTCCTCCAAAGGCCCTGGATGATGCCCACACGTGCTAAATATCTCACAACTTCCCTCAAAATGAAAAACCTAGATTGGATGACATGTAGGGTCATGATGGTGACGTCATGATATCTTAAAGGTCAGCATCTAGGTGGAAAATAAATATCCCCTGGGGTCTAGGTATGCCAAGGTGCCTCCAAGGTGACATCCTTCTTTCTTCCTGGTGAAAATATATGATGTCTTATTGCCCCTGGTTTGGGTTACAATATCCATTTGTGGGATTTCATCCCCATGAAGGTATGAGCTAATCATTCCCCCATGTGTACCTTTCCATCGAGAAAGGTCCTATAGCAACAACAAGTACGTACTCCAGTGGTTCATAAGTCATAGGGATCATGAGATGTAAATCATATCCAATAATTAAATTACCCAAACATGTGCATCAAACCCCCCTTTACCCATGCAAATGATCAAAGATGTTATGCAATCTAACAAGTCAGGTTTGTAGAAGGTCTCACGGTGTCTTATTGGGATAATCTTCATTAAGTTTGCGGTGTTTCCCAAGTGTGAACCAATCTAGGTCACGTAACTGTATGAGGTGGCATGGGGTAGTGTTTGGGCATGGGGTTCATTGATAACAAGGAAATATAGATCTTACCTATGGGTGCCTTTGTAGAGGGCGAGTTGCACCTTGTCATAGATGTCATTGTTTCCTAGCCCATCCACTGCTTTTTCTTCTTAGCTTCATTGTTTTTTATCTTTTTCTTTTATGCTTCAAGGGAAGAGTTGAGGAACATTGTCCTAGATTGATGACCAGAGGTGACACACTTATCCACAAGCAGTTCATGGAGATGAGAAGGATGGCTCGTGATGAGACCACATTTCTCTTCCTTATGCCACCAAGAGCCACTACCCCTTTTTGGTGACCAATCATATGGTAGTGTCATAACAGTACATGCCCATGGTCATAATAGGTTGACTCATGATGAGACCTCCTGTCCACCAACTAATACCTTCAGTGTTTATTTATCTTATGGTTTCCCTTTTCTTACTGAGAATATTTTTATTGCTTTCTCGGGAATCCCTGGGTGAAGCATCTCAAATGTTCATCTTTGGATTTTAAATTTCTTCCAGCTACTATAATCCCCTAGGCCTTTAGCCCCTTCTTCCCACAAGGCAAGGTACAACCCTTCCTAGTGTGGAAAATCCCAATGCCAAAACAAAGGTAGGGGGGAAATGTGAGGAATATAGATGGAAAGTGGTAAGTATGGAGGGAACATATGATGACCTTTCATCCCACCTAGTGGCAAACCATCCTAAAGGGATATCAACTTACTATGGAATCATGTCACCCTTCCAAGCATGAACAAGTTAAAGAACATAATTTCCAAGAAAACATTATGAAATGAAAGAGAATTCAATGCAACATATTCAAGTGCTTCAATAGTCAGAATGATACATACCATGATACCCAGACTCATTACCTTATGGAGGAATACTTACTGCTACTTTAGGACTAGGTTGGTGGGATGGATATTGTTGTTGCTGATAAATGGGTTCCACTGAAGAAAAGAGGGGCCCTTCGAGGCCATTCTCAAGTCATCTGAAGCTCGACACTCCATATCTAGGACATGTGGGCCTCTAGACATGATCTCCTTAGTTATCCCTACGGTAGGGGATAAAAGTCCATATGAATCATTATATGGAAAAAAAATCAACTTCCTAGTGAGATAGGATAACCCGACAGATCGAGCAGTTATTGGGCTAGAATTGCTAAGAAAAATGGAAGAGAAGAGGGTAAATATATGACATAATTTAAATGTTTCATAGGACAGGAAAAATATTTATGTAGATAAAAATAAGACTTGCAAGGAATTTAAAGTTGGTGATCATGTGTTTTTAAAAGTAAATTTAGAAAAACAGAGCTTTGTAAGTTTAAGAAGTTTCCCAAAGTTCACAACAATATACTATGGTCCATTTGAAGTGTTGGAGAAGATAGACCCAGTTGCATACATTCTTCTATTTCTTGCATCCATGATAATTCATAATGTGTTTCATGTGTCTTTATTGAAGAAGTATGCACGCCCGATCCTAACCATGTAATTGATTGGACTGTGATCGAGGTGGAACACAAAGGAAAATTTCAAGTACAATTGACACACATCCTAGATTGGAAATTAAAAGTTCTTAATAACAAATATATCGAGTTGGTAAAGGTTCAAATGAACTGATATGGTCATGAGTACACTACATGGGAGAATGAAGAGACCATGTGATAGGAATACCAGTAGTTCTTTTGAAAACTTAAAAAAAAAGAATTGAACCTGCATTTGTATGTAACTGTGGAAGGCTATGTTTTGGGCAGGTACAACTTTTGGGACCACATATTGGATATTCTTTTCCAATCTGTGTTGGAGCTCTGGAAGGGGAGTAGCAAAACCTAAGGGACTGTGGCACATAGAAGTGAGTACGCTTCATTAGTTTGTGCAAGTTGAGGGGAACAAGAGGTTTATGGTTGTAACTGTTGCAGGAGTTGTGAACTTACAAAAATACTAAGTATTATGATGTAATTTTTGTGCATGTATATTGGTAGGGTTTTGCACACCAAGGAAGGTGCATAATTGTAGGGGGAGAGGAATGTAACATCCCTATTTTTAATTCCATGTTTAGTGATGTATAATTTAGATATGATATATGAATGTCGACCAAGTGATGTAATATGTAAACATTGTATACAAAAAGTAATAAATAAAATGTGATGTCGACTATAGATGGACATGGAAAATGTCATGGTGTTTGAGTTTTCCACAAGAGAATATGGGCCTAAGGGGGTTTTATTCATGTGCCTTAAAACCCAAACCATTCCTAAAATTATTGTTTCAAGTAAACATTCTAATTTTTCCCTTGAGTGTATGAGAGCCTAAATATTGAATACATGAAAGTGGGTGGGTGTAAAAAGTCACATCCCTTAGTAATTCAGAACATGGGGCTAAATTAAAATCAACATTGGGGAGATTGGGTATCAACTT
>JASDQU010282362.1:0-14630 GCA_032191745.1 Picea mariana
TAGATGTCTGTGATGTTCTCTTGGGCCAACCATATATGTGGAAGTGCCACACTGTTTATGAGTCTCGACCCCGCAGTGTCATTGTTTCTCTGGGGGGTCATATCTACAGAATAACAGAGGTAGTTATGACTACTGTTCCACCTAAAAAGTGTCACAAGGTAGTATCTCATACTGCAAAATTCAGCTTCTTCACAATCTGTTCAAAAGGAGAACAGAAGGACATTGCAACCACTACAGCTTTGCCCCAAGCACCTTCTATCCAAAAGAAGCAGGTCGACAAGGTTGCAGCAAAGCGCAAAGATTCCTTCTGCACAATGTCCTCTCATGTATCCCAACTTGTAGAACAACCTCAGCCTCAACAAGTTCGTGACAAGTTTCCACAAATTGAGCAGCACGACATCTCCAGCAAGGCAAGCAGCTCACCAAGATGCAGATTCAACAAACACTTTTCAACATTAAACTAATAAACTTAATAAAAATAATTACTAAGTGTGTAATATCTTCTACAATAATAATAAAAACCATTTTCTTTTAGTTTATCATTTACTTAATAATATAAGAAATTATGATCTTATATTTCATTTCTACCATGCTCACATACAAAAAGGACTTTACTTAAAAAAAAAAATTAATCAAATTCTCTTTATTAATATTAATTTTCTTAATTTTATAAAACTAAAAATACCATTATCATCAACACATGGAGAAAGACATTATCAATATAACTTTGAATGTTTTAATACATATTTATGAATGCTAATTTCCACATTGGATGTTTTATATAAAGAACAACTCCTGAAATTAGAAGGTCTAATTTTGAAATTGGCAAAGTCTGAGAGTGGTTGAAGAGAATTCAATTACAACCGATGGCGTGCAGCCGTTGATGACACGCCTCCAATAGAGCAATAATGGAATACACATCCCAATCCATTGCCTATTTATATATGAAATCACTGTGAATCTCTCTAAAATCTTCCAGATGAAATTTGTTAGTTACATCTTTAGTTTGAAATTTGAAGATTGATTCACCTGTATCAGAAATCAGATAGTTGTCACATTGGGAGCGCGGCTCCGAATAAATTGGAGAACAACCTTCGCACACCGTCTCATCACTTTCCAACTTCAACGAAAAACAAATATTCCATTCGTTCACAGGATTCGGGTTTCCATGATATTTCGCGGAAAAAACCTGGATGTCGGAATATGCAAATTTAAATTTCTAAAATTCTTGAAATTGTTTCATGGAATTGTTTTAACGAAAACCGAAAATTAAAAAAAAAAATCGCAATTTTTGACCACCGGATTCTGTCAAACTACCGAAAAAATGAATGTTTGGTGCCTAAAACACCGAACGATTTTCACGGAAGCGCGCTAATCAAGGGGATCAAACGACGGGATGGAATTTAGAGGAAATGTGTCGGTGCATCGGATTCGACGAAGGAGATCTATGAATCCCGCTAAATTTGGCGGAGCCAGAAACGGTAGATAAGGCTCCATCCCCGCCGCCTCCAGCGGCCCTTTACTGCCGATCTGTTAGGAATCAGGATTAGGGTTGGAATGTGTCTCTGGAAGCAGCACAGGTGTTAGCAGTTCTGCGAATAATTTTTCCTATTTTGAGCGCCACTCTTCTTACGTGTCGATAAATTTTCAATCCCGCCTGCCACCACCAGATAAAACGGGTATCCGAGGCAGCCCATTCATTCATTCTCACTGTTATGTTATCATCCTCGATTCTGCTGCTGCTGCTGCTTAATTTCTTATTCTTCATCCAAATTTGTAAACTCAGCTAATTTGGCACTCTGTAGAAGCGAAAAAGGCTCATCTCTGACAGTTTCTTCTTTCGCACGACCGTTGGGATAAGAGGAAAAAAGTGTAGATTTGGGAGTTTCCTGGGAAGAAAATTCACATTCTGGTTGGAGTACGCCGTCTCTACATCTCTCCAATGTGAGTGTGAAAAACTGCAGTTTTTAGTTTTTTAATTGTTTCACAGTTCAAGATGTCAATCTTGTTATAAATCTTTGCTCGATTTTTTGAAATAAGATTTTTGTTTTGGGGATATTTACTCACAATCCAAATTATTGGATTAGTACGAGATTTTATGAAATGAAGTTTTTTGGATATTTATTCACAATTGGCGAAAAATTGTTGGATTAGTACTTGATTCTATGAAATGAAGATTTTTTTGGGAAGATATTTACTCACAATTCGATGAGAAATTATTAGATTAATAGATTTAACCAACCCCATTATAAAATAATCTTTTATAATAAGTTACTTTTATTTTGCAGTTTTGTATTGTTTTGTGTTTTTGTGTATTGTTGTGTGTTTTTTCACAATGAATACACAGTTCTGTAATTGTTGTTTTTTGTTCTGATATTTTTTTCACAGTGGATACACAGTTCTGTAATTGTTGGTTTTTCTCTCATGGTACAACAGTTGGGTTGAAGCAATTTCATTAGGTTAATATTTTTAGAACATTTCTATAATTAGTCTTCATACACCTATTGTCTTCATGGCTTGAAATGACTTCTACTCATCTAACGATAGGTTCAAGAAGATGTCCAGTAAAGGTGGCACCGGTCAGGCCTGCGCTGCATGCAAGTACCAGAGGAGAAAATGCTCTCCAGATTGCCCGCTGGCTCCTTACTTTCCTCCCGATCAGCCCAAACAATTCTTGAACGCGCATAAGCTTTTCGGCGTGAGCAACATTTTGAGGATCCTGAAGCAGCTTCCGGACGACGGCCAGAAGAGCGATGCAATGAAATCCATAGTGTACCAGGCCAATGCCAGGGAGAAGGATCCCGTTCATGGCTGCTTTGGAATAATTGTCATGCTTCAGACCCAGGTGGAGAGGTTGAGAGAAGAGCTGGAACTTGTGAGAGGTCAAGCAATGTTTATGGAACAGTACTACCAGAGCAGGGCTGATCCATATGATGATAATTTGCAGCCTCAGGCGCAGCAGCAGCAGCAGCAGCAACAACAACAACAACAGCTTCAATCCCTTGGTAATGGTGGATGCCTGCCTTCGTCTTGGATTTATCCTTCTTCTTATTCCCCATATGCTGGTTATGATGGAGTACAGGGACAGAGTATGTATCGGCAATGTAATTTGAGACCTAATAACAATTTATTGCTTGAATACGAAAACCGACAGGCTTTTAGCGACTGTAAAGAAGCCTATGAATCTAGGTGCGTTCATTTTTTTTCGAATTGATTCTGTTTTGTCATTTCAATAAACAAGAGTCCTAACTTGTTAGACTGTTTGGTACGGATGCAGTGC
Source organism: Picea mariana (assembly GCA_032191745.1). NCBI lineage: Eukaryota > Viridiplantae > Streptophyta > Pinopsida > Pinales > Pinaceae > Picea > Picea mariana. Next base: position 3,281 of record JASDQU010282362.1, read on the forward strand.
AGAATCTTCGATGAAAGATAACCAATCTTTGGATCCTGTGGCAGATCATGAGCAGCTGAAGAGTGCGGCAGCTTTGTTCACACTCACCAACCAATACAACTAGAGCCCATGGAGGGAGAGATTTCTTAACACAAAACTCCCGGCTCGTCTCATGCGTGAACGATATCTACAAAGTGTAATGCCCATCTAGAACCTTGTATTTACCAGATTCTCTGGAATAATTGGTTCTACCTGGGCATTGCACCTTTTCAATAACTAACTTGTAAACAACTGTATCGCTCACGGGAATGCAATCTTCTGTGTTGAAACAATTTTGTAATGTCTCTGTTTACATTTTTGTTCAAGTTGCTTCGATCATCAGTCGAAGAAGAGATTCCTTCTATGTTGATCTGGCGTATCGATTTTATAAATGTAAATGCTTATTATATGACAGGTGCATTTGATCTCTGCTTAGATTTGGGTTTCATCAATTACAATCATTTTTCATCCAGAAATTTTTGCACAGAGTTCTTAACCGTTCGAGGATCTGTGCTGTTGTAAATCTCTACAGATTTGTTGTTTACATTAATTCACTTGATGTGTTGATAATAATAACTGGCTATTATTGTAAAATTAGTTAGCAGAAAGTTAACCAGTCTCAAACTTAAATCATTTCAGTTAAAACATCTGATCATTTTGTCATTTCTGCCTAACTCTATCTCGTTTGGTTCGTTTGGTTCCTTCTGGAAGTTCTCTAATTTGGACATTAAATTTTCAGTACAAACATGGTGTTGATATAACTAATTTTGTTCCTTCTGGAAGCTTTTTAATTTTGAGATTAGATTTTCAACCTAAAGATGGTAAAAACACTGTTTCAATATCATTGGATGATTGTTTCAGAGTAATTTAAATCGCATTCTCCTATTTTCATTTAGTCCTACTATGATAATAAGTTTGGAGATTCATTTGAATTAACTTTTGAAGTTTATTGGTTTGCACAATTGTATCTATTTCTTACCCCATATTTTTGGGGAAGCGGTGGACCCCATTTCTCGTTGTTGTTGTTGAATGACTGTGGGTCTATCAGGGAGAGTGTGGGGCTCTTCTGTTCAATTTTATACCTAGCAACAAGGAGAAAATGGTGTTCTATATAGGCATCACCATAATAGGGTTGGGTGGATTATGTTTTTTCTATTATTTTCCCACCTTCATAATAGAGAAAACATATTATATGTTTTTTTTATTATTTCCCACCCTCACATCATTTCATCAAATAAATATATTTTATGCTATACATAAAGTTTGTTTAATATTTCATCACGTAAATATATTTTATGCTATACATAAAGTTTGTTTAATATTTCATCAAGTAAATATATTTTAATATTTTACCAAATATTTCAAATTGTTATTTTTATATTTAACAAAATGTTATTTTACAATATCTATTTTTTATGTCTTTGATGATGGGTGGAAATTGAAGTGTCTACTCCATAAAACTTCATACAATTTTGATTCAAAATTTCTTTACCCATCATATATAACATTTGTACCTTGGATTTTAAAATTTAGAATATTTGTAAAACTGCTCCACACGAACAGCTTTGTCAGGGGCCTCCTTTTTCAGAGAATGAAGCTTGACTTTATCAAAACTCTTGTTTCATGCGCAATCTCCTCTCGCCATCTGGTCTTCTGATTTCTTCTACTCTCGACAGAACCAATATTGTCGGGTTAACTGCTTTACTCTGTCTGAACTATGAACCCCACCACCCGAAGTCCATCAGGCTTTTGCAGTTTTATGTGAACCCTATAGCTGGTTTTCAGCGAATCTCTGCACCTACAACTGCCCTATAGCGGCCTCCTTGCCTTCGCGGGACTTACTACCAGTGCTTGGCAGACGTTTTACACCACACTGCAAGTGAACCTTATTATCTGGATGAGCGAACTATATCAAACAATACCAAGGAACATCGATTGCAAATACAAGCAAATAAGCGAGATCACAATGTGCGCATAATAGAGAGACAATAAATAAGCTTCAGAGCTTTAAACACATTTGCGGAAGATTTTGATATTATATTAATCAGAGCAAATAACTCGGGTATTACAATATGTGCCAGATGCACAGATTACAGACTCAGAGCAGGATGCTCTTCGCTCGACTGACTTACAGACTCTGCACATAGAAAGACACGAAGCTTCAGACAGAAGGGAAACTTAGAGACTGACTCACTAGGACTCGAATTCGGGAATATCGATAATGAGCTCTCCTTCCTCTTTTATACAAATTCGGGAAGAAAGAGTTATCATGAAGCCAAGACCCGAATGGACAAGTGGCTCCATATGTCTGCCACAAAATCTTTACATTTGAGATTTGGTGGTGGTGGTCGTGCAAGATCCTCTGACCAAATCATGACTTTATTTCATATCCGCCGAAAGAAAACTAGAATAGTAGGTCTGATGGGGTAGTCGTGCAAGATTCCCCGACCAGAGGTCACTCATATATGACATAAAGTAAAGTATCACATGCTAAACAATAGAGCATCTTGGAAATGTGGGTCAAACCTCACCAAAAGTCGGAGAAGTGCTCCGAGTTTCCAAGATTCTCTTTATTTGACATGACTACACTATGTACAAAGTGGAGTTTACTTTCTTCATCCTGATGCAGTACAAACTTGGTCTGGATTACCCATGGATGTTTTTCTCTTACAAACATCATCTTATATTCATCTTCTGATAATAAATCAGCAATAGTTTCAAGCCTTCTGTTGTGGAAGAGAAACATTCTGGCAACTATTGAAACTTGAGGATTTATCCCGACTGGATTTAACCCAAATTGGTGCCACCATTCCATTAGCTAGTCAGGTTCTGGGCCTAGAATGAAAGAATCTGCAAATTTGATCATACAATAATAATACTTATATCTATCTGTCCAAAGACAAACATTAAACCACATTTCTTTATATTGATAATAAGTTATGTTAAACAATTTTTCATCTGGATTCCCATTTGGCCAATTTTGTATTGTCCTCATCCTGTTGATTTGAAAGAAGTTCCAAGCAGGAGTTTCTTCCCATGTTTGTTGTTGTTGATCGAACCATTCTCTATTAGCAGACCTGATTCTGCTAAGGTCTCTCATTTCAACTAATTTTTCACTAGAGGCAATGGTAAAATCCTGGTGCATCCTTCCAAGTATATGTTGAGGAGGGAGTACATGTATACTAGTATTCCTTGAAAAGCCAGGTAATCCCAATTCTACCTTTTTTGAATGTCTGAGCTGCCATTCTGGTATCCAATTATTTTCATAGACATCCCAGGGAGTATTATCATCCAAATAATGGGTAACAGGAGTATTTCACTGATCATCCCAAACTTCTACAATTACCAAACTTTTCTTGTAATAAGCTATTTGGGCATGTGATTCAGAGACGAATGGTAGTTCAATCCTTTTGGGAGGATTTCTACTGATACTTGGTAATGTGATAAAGTACCCTGGTTCCTTGGCTAAACAATTGCAAGAACCATGTGGTTCCACAGTAGAAAGAAAAGGAGTACCAAGGATGCAATCAACTGGTAAATCTGAAATTTGAAACTTCATTCCTAAAGCATATTCGTCAAAAATCAAAATGCCCATAGGAACTTCAAACTGAAAAGAAGTATTTACATTTCCTAGTCCAGTTGCTGAGCCAAAACTAGGAAGCCAATATTTTGCAGGGATGAGATCTTTGTGCAGTAAGTTTAAATCAGATCCAGTATCTATAAGTGCAGTCAAGAAAAATGTTTCTTGATTTATTTCTAGCTAAATCTTGATATACTATTTTTGATACTTAACAGGCAGAATTTTCATACCTGTCGTCCCTTGCATTTCAACTGAGGTTTGTTCTTGGATAACTTGCTCAAAAGGAGCCTCTTCTAAGGGAGGAGGGATGGAATCCAACCTCTCTTTAATTTCTTTGATTTCTTGCCTTGCCCATGAATCAATTTTGAAGCTGAATTCTGTATCTGCTTCCATGCGCCTTATTTTTTCTTTTAATTCAAAGACTTCCTTTTTGAGAGAAAAGACTTCTTTAGCTAAGTCTGTAACAGAGGTATTCTGTAGCTTCGGCTCTCTGTTGAACTTGATATATGTCTTTGTATTTTTATCAAAGGAAGCATCAATAAACAAAGGCTGGATTTTTGGAATTTCAGAGTGTTTACCTTTTTGTTCTGCTTTGACAGTCTTAATAAAAGTTTCGAGCAGAGAATTATTCATTTCTCCTTCAGGAAGGCTCTTAATTTGGGCAAGCATTTGTGCCTCTTGATCTCATGTATTCTGAAACATACAAACTTTCAATTTTTCTTGGACCTCAGGTTCTGATCCAGAATCAGAATTATCAATATCACTTTCACAAGAGCAGAAATTAGGGTTACTGCAGTTGCAATACCGATTCATCAAAATTTCTTTTTCTGAGTTATATTGAAACTCAGATGTACTGCTAGAAATAGAACAACATCTTTCTTGAAGAAGATGAACTTCTTCTTTTGGTTTAAATGGATTATAAGGGCAGGCATTGGTGTCATGATTATTTGCCCCACATCTGTTGCAGTGAGCCTTCAAGGACAACTGTTTTCTTGCTTGGGCCTCTTTTGCTTTCTATTCTGAAAATTTTCCTTTAGATTTTCTAGAGGCTGCATTTTCTGGACAGTTATGGGCATAGTGGCCATGATTTCCACATATCCAGCAAATAACTCCTTGTTTTGCTTCATGAGCGTGGCTTTTGAGCCTAATATCTTTTGGCTCATAATATTGAGTCCTCAGTTCATACTTGTACTTGGCTTTGTATCTCCTACCCTTTTCTCCCCTGAAATATTTTGGCTTCTTTGTTCTTTTTCTAGATGGATTTGTAAGATATAAGCCATATTGTTCACAAATAGATTTCTGATCAGCAAGATATGAGGACTTTGACACAGAATTTTTTACTTTCATGCTAGTACATAGTCCTATTAGGGCTTTGGTTATCAGGGAGTATATCTCTCCCCAGGTATACATCTCATAAGGAAGTTTGAATACTTCCTCCATCTTTAGATATTCTACAAATTTACTTGGTAGGGCAGCCAAATAAACTTGTTTCCATAAAATATTTTCACTCTCTTTAACTTCAAAAATCCTTTGTGTCCATTCTTTATGAAATTGTTCATATTCAGACATTTTTCTGCATTTCATATTCATGAGAATGATCTCATGTTTGTCTGCAATTTCATTTTCTATTCCACACCAGTGCTCAAGTATTAGTGTGGTAAGGGCACCAATCATATTGTTTACTGCAGTGCCATCAGTATGATATACAATATCACCTTCTTCATCTTTAAGAATTTATGCTTCCATTTTTGTGATCATTAAGGGAGAAGAAATAACTTCCCACCATTTGCTAAGAGTTCCTGTAAAACACTGAATAATTGTTTTGCATGCCTCTACTTTAGTTTTTCCTTTCATACACATAATTTTGTATGAGACATACATTTTATCAATCATCTGTCTTATTTGTGCAATTGAAAGATTATCGATGTTCCATTCTTGGAACCAATCTTCAACAAATGTTTGGGTATCTGGAAGCCTGCCTTTTCCAGCTAGATCAGGGGTTGATGGCCTGATAGAATGATGTGGGAGGTCTTCATAGGCCGGATTTTTGATAGTTATTAAAGTATGGCTATATTTATGAGGTTTAGAAGAAGATTTAGGTGTTTCTTCTTCTGGAGGAAAATGAAATGGAAATGTTTTTACAATTTCTATCTCAGAAGGTTTATGTACAGGAGATAGAATAGAAATATGAGGGCTAGGAGGGATAAAGGAACTAGGGATAGGTTTATCATGATGACTGCTTTTTCCTTTTATCTATGTCAAAGATTTTCCCATAGTTGAAAAGGCATTACCTAGTCCTTCCATAATCTCTTCATGGTTTCTGCTAGATTCTCTGGCCCTATAAGAGATTTCTGATAAAGCAGAATCCATTTTATTCTTTACTTCAATGACTTTCCCTTGTATTTGATCTACAGATTGTACTATGGTGTTTGTGGATATCTGAAGATCCACAATTTGATCTTTTCGGGCATAGTCATTGGTAATGAAAGTATCTGTAGCCATTCCTCTTAAAGCAGTATTTGTCCAGTTAATATGTTCTGAGACAGACTGGACTCTCTTATCAATTCCAGACAATTGAATGGCTTCTTATGATAATAACAAAGGAACTGCTTTTACTTGTTTAGCATTATCTTCTAACACAATTCCTTTGAAAGGCGGGAAAGTGGAATTAGATTCAACAATACTACCATCAATGCTTTTCCACTTATGTTTTGGAGAAGGAGATTCAAAGCTCTCTCCTACCATCTGAACTATAATTTTTTGTTTTAGTTTCCTCCATTCAAAGAAGGAAATCCAATTTTCTTCTTCAGACATAAATTTCTGCCATTCTTTAGATAGCCTCAATTTCTCAGGGTCTAGCACAGTTAAATTGAATTCTTTTGTTTCAGGATTTGTAAACAAATCCCAGTTCAACATTCTTTTGATCCATTCTTCAGAAATGGATCCTTTCTGACATCCTCTCATTATTGTATAAAATTTATGAATTTCATCTATAGTAGGTTTTTGGATATCACTGGGTAAGGGATTGGTAAATCTACAATCAGGAATGACTGTATCACATTGTTCAACATATCCTAACCCATACTTTGGAGTGCCAGGTAGTCTCATACCCTTATAAATATCTTTGATTCTGGGGTCTAGTGATTCTATTGAGGGCATATAATGAATCATAAAGAAGAAAGTATGGTCTGGAGTAGATACAGAAGATTCTAAAGTATTTTGTACAGATCTAATACATGCGGAAGAATCCATGGTGGTATTGGAATCTTACTATTTATGCACAGAAAAGCAGGGCATTTAGTCTTATGTCTTCTCAGAAGAAGATTAGACAGGCTCCTGGCCGACTGCTCAGGCAGAAACTAGCAATCTTAAAATACTGGATGGGATTCTAAACACAACTTTATACAAAGAAAACACAGAGCGAATAGCTATATCAGATCTAAGAGAGTCCGATATCATACCCAGGTTGAAAAGAAGGTCAGGGCTCTTATACCATTTGTAAAACTGCTCCACACGAACAACTTTGTCAGGGGCCTCCTTTGTCAGAGAATGAAGCTTGACTTTATCAAAACTCTTGTTTCATGCGCAATCTCCTCTCGCCATCTGGTCTTCTAATTTCTGCTACTCTCGACATAACCAATATCATCGGGTTAACCACTTTACTCTGTCCAAACTATGAACCCCACCACCCGAAGTCCATCAGGCTTTTGCAGTTTTATGTGAACCCTATAGCTGGTTTTCAGCAAATCTCTGCACCTACAACTGCCCTATAGCGGCCTCCTTGCATTTGCGGGACTTACTACTAGTGCTCGACAGACGCTTTACACCACACTACCAGTGAACCTTATTATCTGGATGAGCGAACTATATCAGACAGTACCAAGGAACATCGATTGCAAATACAGGCAAATAAGCGAGATCACAATGTGCGCATAATAGAGAGACAATGAATAAGCTTCAGAAATTTAAACACATTTGCGGAAGACTTTGATATTATATTAATCAGAGCAAATAACTCAGGTATTTTTTGTAAGAGAAAAACATCCATGGGTAATCCGGACCAAGTTTGTACTGCATCAGGACGAAGAAAGTAATGAAGATCCTGAATTAGTCAGAGAAGTATATACTCAGCATTGGGATCCTTATAACTTTAGACACTTCTCTGACCATCCACTAGAATAATTGGTTTCAGTGGGTCTGACATATCAAACTCCACTTTGTAATTCATGTCTAAATGGACGACAGTGGTGCCATTCGGGTTCCGTGGGTTGCCGTCATTAAACTCCACTTTGTACATAGTGTAGTCATGTCAAATAAAGAGAATCTTGGAAACTTGGAGCACTTCTCCGACTTTTGGTGAGGTTTGACCCACATTTCCAAGATGCTCTACTGTTTAGCATGTGATACTTTACTTTAGGTCATATATGAGTGACCTCTGGTCAGGGAATCTTGCACGACTACCCCGTCAGACCTACTGTTCTAGTTTTCTTTCGGCGGATATGAAATAAAGTCATGATTTGGTCGGAGGATCTTGCACGACCACCACCACCAAATCTCAAATGTAAAGATTTTGTGGCAGACATATGGAGCCACTTGTCCATTCGGGTCTTGGCTTCATGATGACTCTTTCTTCCCGAATTTGTATAAAAGAGGAAGGAGTGCTCATTATCGATATTCCCGAATTCGAGTCCTAGTGAGTCAGTCTCTAAGCTTCCCTTCTATCTGAAGCTTTGTGTCTTTCTGTGTGTAGAGTCTGTAAGTCAGTTGAGCAAAGAGCATCCTGCTCTGAGTTTGTAATCTATGCATCTGGCACATATTGTAATACCCGAGTTATTTTCTCTGATTAATATAATATCAAAGTCTTCCGCAAATGTGTTTAAAGCTCTGAATCTTATTTATTGTCTCTCTATTATGTGCACATTGTGATCTCGCTTATTTGCCTGTATTTGCAATCGATGTTCCTTGGTACTGTCTGATATAGTTCACTCATCCAGATAATAAGGTTCACTAGTAGTGTGGTGTAAAGCGTCTGCCGAGCACTGGTAGTAAGTCCCACAAAGGCAAGGAGGTCGCTATAGGGAAGTTGTAGGTGCAGAGATTCGCTGAAAACCAGCTATAGGGTTCACATAAAACTGCAAAATCCTGATGGACTTCGGGTGGTGGGGTTCATAGTTCGGACAGAGTAAAGTTGTTAACCCGATGATATTGGTTCTGTCGAGAGTAGCAGAAATTAGAAGACCAAATGGCGAGAGGAGATTGCGCATGAAACAAGAGTTTTGATAAAGTCAAGCTTCATTCTCTGACAAAGGAGGCCCCTGACAAAGTTGTTCATGTGGAGCAGTTTTACATTAATATTATTATTTCTAAAATATTTAAGAATGTCTTCATTTTTAAATAATTATATAAAATTAGAGTTAATGTGAGGATATAAAAATGGTGGAAATTTTAGATTTGAAATCACTATTCACTAGTGTAATTTTTGTTTTGGTGTTAAATATGTGTAATTTTATACTTTATAGCACAATTCACCAAAATCAATATTATATGTATTTGGCATTATATGTATGTTCCTGAGATATTAAAAAGAAGAAATCATCTATCATTTGGTTTCTACCTTCCAATTGTTTATTGTAAATACTCTTTTCTAATACATCTTTAGAAATAAAATGATCCATTTTTTCACTAAATATTTCCAGACATTATCATCCTGTTTCCACCTCCAAAATGTTTATTGTCAATACTTTCTCCTAAAACATTTAGAAATAAAATGACTCATTTTTTCACCAAATATTGCTAGGCACCATTTTATTCAAGGTATTTTTGTACCTCTTATTGTTACTTTCTCCTAAAACATTTAGAAATAAAATGACCCATTTTTTCACCAAATATTGCTAGGCACCATTTTATTCAAGGTATTTTTGTACCTCTTATTGTTTCTACCCTTTATATATTGGTCCCGATATTTGACATATATATCTAAAATCTACTTTTAAAATGTTGTTTAGCTTATGCTACTTGATATTTAAGTCAAAATCATCATACATATACTTTAGGAATTAGAAGAACACTTCATCTTTAGATCCCTATAAGGAACTTGTCATTTTCATTGCTTGTTCATAGACTTGAATTGGTTCATTGAGAAATTCTATAAGGTACTTATGTCTTAGAGATGTATCACCCTACTCCTTCATGAGATGCTTCACTTTTCTCAAAAAACTCACAAAGAAAGATCTCATCACATTGCTAAATCAGGGCTCATCACCTCTTACTTTCAAGTTCTTGATGATTCCAATAAGTAAATGCACAAATACTCTAATCCTAACCTTTTCAAGTGAGAACTTTTACTATCAACCTCCTAATTTCAGTTAGAAAACGAATTATAGCTCATCAAAGACACATACAACTTCAGGAGCATAAGTTAAGATACATTTTATGTAGTTTCATGAACACCTCCCAAGTATAAAATTTATTAACACAAGAAATGATTTCAAACTCTATGCAAATGCCTTTACTATAAAAACAATGTCATCTCTAAAGAACATGAAAATACCAAATTTAAATTCAAGGTCCTTCAACTAAAAACTCCTCTAATCAAAAGCCCATAACCATAGTCATCCTTCTCAGGGAAGCACATTTAAATATTTAGGGTTAGGGTTAGATGGTTTTCAACTTCTCCAATTTTAGTCTCTTAATTCCACTTAACTATCCACCCCATAATTTTGGTGACTTTATAACACCCCCCTCCATGCTCAAGATTTTGGTTAGTTGAACCCCCTCCCAATATGTTTACCATTAGGGTGAGTGCAATCATGATGCATTAGTGGCAATGCAAACATGGAAAAACAACAATATTTTAACCTGAAGGGATTATTCAAGGTACTTTTACAGTGAATTTAAATATGGTGTAAGAATATGAAATGTAGGAAATTGAATTAGCTTTCCAAATATACAATTTTTATTTATAGAAATTGTGAATAACTATGTGAAATTTGAGTTTTTCTAATACTTGTATGTTATTTTTCTAGCAAAATATAAGGTATATGTCTCCATTAGTGTAGGTGTTGAGTACCTTAATGATGGAATTTCATTCCAAAAATTTGTATAATTGTAGAGAAACCATTGTTCTAGTGGGGTACAAGGGTCTTAACATTATCAAAAAAAATTCTTTTTTTTCTTAGATTGTAGATATCAATATCTTCTAGTGCGGCATATAGCTCATTTTAAAAATGGTTAAGTTGACAAAATGTTATATCATAAATAAAAGAGGAATGTATTTTAGGATTTCGATATATGTCAAGACAAAAATAGATTAAAAATAGTAAACTATATATATGGAATCTGCATAGTCGACTCTATCTATGTCTGTAGTTTCATCAACAATGGATTTGTGTAGCCTATATAAAATAACGTTAAAAACAAAGATATAGAGAGGTATTCATAAAAATGGATGTTTTTATGTATTTGCAAATCAAACCACTAGTTTTGTCATCCCAAACCTAAATATGAGGCAACCAACTCAACAAACATATATGTTAGAGTTGTCATTCCCGCTTGAAAAAAGATTGAAATGCAAATAATGTGTGCCTACTTTAGGAATATGCACATGTTTCTAAAGCATGTACGTGTTCCTAAAGTGTGTGCACATTCCTAAATTGTGTGTTATAAGGAACAAGAATGTACACATGTTCATGTTAACACAAAAAAATTATCTCTCTCTCTCTCTCTATCTATCTATCTATCTCTCCCCCTTTC
>JASDQU010282363.1:0-12155 GCA_032191745.1 Picea mariana
GATATTATCTTGGAACATAAGAGGCCTTAATGCAAAGAGAAAAAAAACCTTGCTCAAAGACAGAATCGGGAAGGAACAACCAAACATACTACTCCTACAGGAAACGAAATGCGCGAGAACAGAAGCACAGACCAGGCTTCAACAATGTTGGACACAGGCATAGCATTTGGAAGTGGACGCTAATGGGACAGCAGGAGGTCTTGCACTGCTCTAGAATACAGCCACCATTCTACTTGACAACTTTTTTACCTCCAAATGGACCATCATAGCCTCTTTTCGCCTCATTGGCTTGAACAAACAAGGTTATATCACAAACGTCTATAGGCTAGGGGACAAAGAAGCATTCCTCCACCACATGGAAAGGGTAGCAGAACACTTAGGCCCTCAAAGGTGGATCCTTGGGGGAGACTTCAATATGATCACAGGGTTAGAGAAAAAAAATGGAGGCAATCTCTCCCTGGGGAATGACAGGATGCTCTTTAACCATACCATAGGCCTACTGAACCTCATTGATTTCGAAACAGACAATGGGTCATTTACCTAGTCCAACAGATGCTCGGGAGACCAACATGTATCCAGTAGACTAGACCGCTTCCTAATTTCAAAGGCCATCAAGATGGATGGTCTAGCATGAAAATCCACAGTCATCGATACCACGAGTTCATATCATTGGCCAATACTTCTGACCCTCAACATCACTGGCACCCCAGGAAGAAAACGTTTTCGTTTTGAAAAATTCTTGGTGGGAAGAGGCGCCCATCCAAACAGGAACCCTGATGTACATATTTCAACAAAGACTAAAAAGCCTCAAGCAACACCTCAAAATATGGAACAAGTCCACCTTCAGCGATATTTTCCAAGCACAGGAGCATCTACAACAGAAAATAAAAACACTACAACAACATATCCGGACATAGGGTCTAACGAAAGTTTTAAAAACACAGGAAACACTCCTCAACAACCAGATCGCAGGAAGAAGTTCTCTAGAGACAAAAATCTTGCATCCTGTGGCTGAAAGAGGGGGCGGGAAGCACCAAATTCTTCCACGTATCCATGGTCCAGCAACGCCAAACCAACCGCATCACCCATCTAATTTCAGAGCAAGGTACAGAAATTCAACAACATGATGATATGGAAAAGGAACCGCTTACCTACTACCAATATCTTCTTACGGAACCCCCAGCAGTTCTCTTACAGGCCATCGATTCTATCCTCAAACACATACCCAAGGAGGTCACCAAGAAGAAAAATGAATCCCTGATGAGACCAATCACGCAAGAGGATTTTTATCAGTCTCTTAAGGGCACTCCACTTCACAAGGCCCCTGGACCAGACTGATTCACTTCATACTTCTTTCACTACTGTTGGGGCATTATCCATGAGGATGGGTGGGAAATTATTGAGGACTCTAGAAGATCTGGAAAGGTCCTCCAAGCCCTCAATGAAAATTTTCTCACCCTCATCACTAAAGAGAACAACACCACTTCTCCAGCGCATTTTAGACCCATAGCCCTCTGCAATGTCATTTACAAATTCCTAACAAAGATCATTGCAACATGCCTCAATCCCATTCTACCATTCCTAATTTCCCCAGAGCAATTCGGCTATGTAGAAGGTAGACAAATTATGGATAGCATAATCGTGGCTCATGAATTTATCCACTCCCTCCACTCAACCAAAACACAAGGTATGCTCCTAAAACTGGATCTTTCTAAAGCTTTCGACAAGTTAAGTTGGAGCTACTTAAAATCTTCTCTCCTAGCCTTTGGTTTTGATCCCACTTGGGTCTCTTGGATTCTCAACCTAACCTATTCAAAACTATTTTCCATCCTTATCAATTGCATCCCTTTCAAACCTTTCTCCCCATCAAGAGGCATAAGACAAGGGGACCCACTCTCGCCCTTCCTTTTCATCCTTATGGCAGAAGGGCTCAGTCGCACACTTAAAGCAGCTATCAGAGACCACTCTCTCTCGGGCCTCAACCCCCATGTCATTTCTCCCCACATATCTCATAGCCAATTTGTAGATGAAATACTTCTTATGGGATTGTCCATCGCCAAAGAAGCTCGGTGCTTCAGATCCATCATATATCTCTTCTACGAATCTTTAAGCATGGAGGTGAATTTAACCAAATCCCAAGTCTTCTTCTTCAACACACCTCTTGTTATCCAAAACCATCTCACTCTCATCGTAGGCTTCACCTACAACATCCTACCGTCAGTCTACCTGGGCATCCCCCTCATTGATATCCCACTAAGGAATTCTTCTTGGGACTCCTTGTTCTCCATTTTCAGGAATAGACTCTCCCTTTGGACCTTTCACTCCCTCAATTTGCATGGGTGCCTCATTCTCCTTAAATCGATTCTCCAAGCTCTCCCGATCTAAACCTTCTCAGCCTTGGTGGTCGTTTTATCCTCAGCACCTTAATAATGATCCAAAGAAGATTTATGTGGCAAGGCATCAAAGAAGGATGAAAATTTTCCTTGGTAAGTTGGAAAAAGGTCTGCACCCCTAAAAATGTAGGAGGCCTCAGTATACGTGACCCAACCATTCTCAACAAAGTCCTCAGTGATAAAATCTGGTGGAGATGGTTGAAAAGACCTAAATATCTCTGGGAATGACTGTGGAGAAAGAAATACACCCCCACAACCCCTGAAAGAGAACTCATCAGGTGGAATGGTCAAAGCACAGGATCGGTCATCTAGAATGTGGGCTGAAACAATCGAGGACTCATCATGGACCATTCGTTCTGGGACCTGCAAAATGGATCCTCAACAAACTTCTGGAGTGACTCGTGGAAACAAATCCCATCCTTGAATACAGATCCAAAACTCAGTGACCTGATTCCCCTTACAACTAATGCAAGACTTCATAGAGTCATCGACTTCTGGAAGCCTTTTGATCCAAGGGAATTATGGCGTACCTGGAAAAACTCCCACGAGCATATTCCCCCAACATTCAACCTTCGACCCCTACAGGAACATCTAGCCTCAAGGAAAAATTTTATTCAACAAGGGGAGGACATTCTCAAGTGGGGCCACTCCACCACAGGCGCCTTCAACATCTCTGAAGAATACTATTTAAAAGCAGGTCACAGAACCTTACCTCGAGAGGAGGTATGGAGAAAAATATGGGATATGAAATCATGGCCGAAAATTAGTACCTTTCTCTCGTTAGTGGCACACAACAGCATCCTCACTTAGGATAACTTAAGAAAATGGGATTTCATTGGCCCCTCTTGGTGTCAACTTTGTGGACAAGAGGAAGAAACTCAAAATCATCTCATCAACCTCTACCCCTATAGTTCGTGCATCCGGGATCAGAGCGCTAGCATCATGAGAACATCGAACAAGAACTACATGGGTCTAAAGGAAACCATTGCAAAATGGAGAAGCTCGCTATTTCACTCTCCCATCCTCAATAGAATCTGGCAGTTTCTCCCAGGCTTCATCCTATGGAAGATCTGCAAAGAGAGTAACAAAAGAATTTTCAATTCGATCACCAAGATGTGGCAAGACATTTGGACCACAATCCACACCAATATCAATGAAACCATATCACTGCAGCCTTGGACGGAGCATGATTTGCAAATCCCACAAAATGAATACAACATCCTCAGAGCCTGAAGAGTAAATATCTCTCCAACCCCAGAAAGGCATATGGTAGCTTCAGGACACATGACCAGCCCCACTCTTTGGGAATCTCCACCCACAAACTTCTGTAAACTTAATTTTGATGGAGCCTCCAAAGGAAACCCGGGACCAGCTGGCTACAGGGCAGTCATCAGGAACAATAAAGTGGAAATCCTTCATATCCTGGCAGGTAACATGGGGAACAATACCAACAACGCCACAGAAATCTGGAGCCTCCTCTGCAGCCTACAAGTAGCCCCAGAGAAAGATTTTTTTCGCCTCATTGCGGAAGGTGATTCGCAAATTGTTATAAAGCTCTTCTCACATCTGCTCAATGGGGAAGACCCGAAGAAAATATCTCCAAGCTGGTGACTCATGAATGGGCTCTGCAGAATAAAATCTATTCTCCAACCTCAACAGGTAATCCTCCCATCCCTTGTAAGAAGAACGACCAATCAAGTTACTAACTGGCTGGCAAATCTCGAAGTCGATTTGGAAGAAGGTGTCTTCTCTTGTACCCCTTCTACCAATCCCACTCACCCCACAGTCATTGCTTGCAAGAACATATCTTACACCAAATATCTATCCCTAGATGGGGTGTCATTGTGACATGACAGCTCCAATATGGGGTGAGGCCACTTGGCTAAGACACACGCCACCTGGTGTACGTCCTTCACCAGCTCCCCTCCTCTGTCACCTCCAACCTTTACACTACCTACTACCACCCTCCACTTCTCATTTGCACCCCGACACTCACACGCTCTGGAAGATCTACAACTTGTGCATCTTCATGGCACCGTGAAGAGGTTCTTCCCCATCGCTTCATCTATAGCCTTTTCTCCCGGTTCTTTTGGTCACGATGTGGTTTCCTGAGCCTCACTCTTTCGCTCACAATTCTCAAAGTCGTGCCTCTAGAGCTCTCCCTTCCCTTCGTCTTGTAATCGAGCTCTAGTGCGACCTCTCTTGGTTTCATTTTCTTCTGTGAAGCTCGTTGTTCACCATTCAGCGACCCCAGGGCAAACCAAAGCGAGGAGCAGCTTGGTACATGGCCTGAGGAAGGAAACTGCCTGACTTGGACTTTGCCTGTGAAGTTGCCACTCCTCCTGAAGAGGTCCCTCCCCATGAAGCAACCCCTCCCCCTGAAGCAATGGTAATTCCCCCTCCTTTGGCACTTGTAATTGTGTTTGCCCCTGACTAGACACCCTACGACCTCTCCCCCCTCTCGAACCCCTACGAATGTAGGGTCGAGTGGTTCGATTTGCTTGGGAACTTGCTTGGCTACGTGCCTCCTCCTCCCTCCCCCCCTCGACATCCCTTTTACCTGCCCTCCCCTCCTTGCCCCTCGCTCACCACCCCTCATCCCACCTCCCCTCTAAGGTCCTCCTCTTCCTCTCCACTCTCGATCCACCCCAATCCCACTTATGCCAAGTCTGAGGATCGAACAGAGCTCCTAAATATTCTAAGCACTATTAAAAAAGACCTAGAGGATATCAAATTAGCAACACCTGACACACAGAATAGGGAATCCGACCACTGGAGAAGAGTGGATGCCCTGATGATTTTCCTTCAATATCTTCGACGGGCCATGGCTGAACGTGGAAAATGAAAAGCATCAGCGAAACAGGTTTTCGCAGGGCCGTGACTTGGACCAGGTTTTTAATGTTTGTCATGCTTTCTATTTCTTGTCTCAGCATCCTTACTGCTATCTCTTTTTTGTACACTATAACGTTTTCTATTCCTACGTGGCCTCATAGCATAATTTACTTTCATTGGCATGACTCTGGAAACGATGGTTTCCCAGCTGGGCACTGTGGCCATCCTAGTTTTTGGATAATTGGCGCGGTGATTTCCCTCATGGGCAACACGACCACGTGGCTAATTGCTTCTCAGACGGCTGTATTTTTTTATAGGAATTAAGACAAAACCCTAATTTACAATATATATATATATATATATATTACCTTATAACCGCCAAAATTTTATAGAAACTATATAAAATCTAGAAATTTAAATATTTTTACAAAACTATCTCCAAACATTTTAAATTTTGTATTTTGCATATTAAGGACTAGTAAGATTAGTCCATGTTTCTACATTTTAATATAAATTTTCATCCTTAAAATCATCCCTGGATCTTTTTATGTGTATATAGTTTAAGCTAGCACAAATGATTAGTAATCTAAAATTTGTTTTAGTTTTAAAAATATGAGCACTCTCAATAATTTGGTTATAATGATTTGCATGAATGTGGATTAGGAAAAGTCCTCAATTTCCACTAATTAAATATTAGTGGTGTTTATGTCACTTGGCCACAAAAGCTATGCTAAGTTCAGTGGTGGCTCCCAAGACTCCTTTAGGCATAAAAGCTAAGAAATCCATTATATGTGAAAAGCCATTTGTTATTTGTCAATATCATTGAGCTTGTCCCTTAATAAAAGACATGCGATTATACATGGGACGATAATCATAATAGGCAACATGGTAACATTTTTTTGGATTATTATTGAATCATGTTTCTACTCAAATTCATATGGTACGTTTAGAACCTTAGTTCTTAACCTGTTGTGGGTGATTATTCAACAATATTTGAAGTCTAACAATATTTGAAGTCGATCATTTTGCATTGCTTCTTCTTCAGCATATGATTGATTATAGTCAGAATCAGAAACTAGTTATTTTTCACCACTTATTTTTCACATAATTGATTACAGTCATAATTATCATTATATAATTTTTAGGTTTTTGTTTTGAGTAATAATAGATATTACTTAAGAAAATTCATAATTCCATAGAATATTCATGCCATCTGTACCACACTTAGTTGAATAAGACCATATAAACAAAATACATTTACAAGTTGAATAAGACAATCAAAAACAAAATACCTCTCCAGGTTGAATAAGACAATAACAAAATTTATTTTGTTTAATTTGATAAAAGCAAAGCCCGTGATGATGACAACTCTCATTATATATGAATGATGATTAACCATGAATACTTAAGTCATTTAAGTTGAATAAGACAACAAAAACATATAAAAATAAAATAATACCGCTCTAAATAGAATAATATATAAAAATAAAATACATTTATAAATTTAATAAAAATAAAATACATTTCTAAATTAATAAAAATAAAATACATT
The DNA here is from genome assembly GCA_032191745.1 of Picea mariana. Classification (NCBI taxonomy): domain Eukaryota; kingdom Viridiplantae; phylum Streptophyta; class Pinopsida; order Pinales; family Pinaceae; genus Picea; species Picea mariana. The sequence continues at coordinate 6,778 of JASDQU010282363.1, forward strand.
TCTAAATTTAATAAAAATAAAATACATCTCTAAATTGAATAAACCAATAAAAACAAAATACATCTTTTTATTTTTTAAATTTGATAAAAAGTTAGGACCACATTCATGATAGTTATTGCTATATATTAATTATGAATACATTTCATCTATAAGACACTATAGTTAATTTAGACAATAAAAACAAAATACATCAAGTTGAATATGACAACAAAAAAATACATTTCTTTATTTTTTAAATTTGATAAAAACAAGCACCGCATTGATGACAATTGATATACACTAACAATGATTAACCATCAATAATCATGTCACTTATATAGTATTAAGTTAAATAATACTATAAAAACAAGATATATTTTTAAATTAAATAAATCAATAAAAAAAAAATCTCTTTATAATTTATTTATTTTAATTTGCTAAAAAAATTAAGTTAATAATAACTCTCATTATTTATTAACAATGATTAATCTTAAATACTCATGTCACCTATAAAACACCCATATACTAAATTGATTAAAACAATAAAATAAATATACCTCTAAATTGAATAAGATAATAAAAACAATAGACATCTCTTTATTTTTTCATTTAATAAAAGCAAAAACCACTCTAATGATAGCCTTTGTTATATAAAAAAAATACTCATATAACCTCTCATACAATAAGACACTAACTTGAATAAGACAATAAAAACAAAGCTAAGACACTAAGTTAAATAAGACAATAAAAACAAGCATACATCATCAAGCACATATCCATTGGATGCCTTGGACACAACCAAATAGACTTTGACTGTTTGGGTGCAATCATTCAAACTTGGGCAAGTCGGGCAGACTTGGAATGACTAGACCGATCAAGTTAAGTTGGACGAAGTTGCCTTCAGATGAGTTGATATACATTAGAAACCAAGGCATGGCTAGGTGAACTTGGGAATAGTTGGACAGACGAGATGGGTAGATGAGATGACCTGGATGGACTTGGGATGAGTTGGGAGGACCTGACACAATTTGGGATGATTCAACATAATGATTGGTGGATAAATCATCGAACAAGGGAAAGTCGGCTCTATGGAAATTAAGTCCACCTTGGAATGAATGGGGCTTGTAAGACAAGGAAAGACTCAAATAAAATGGAGGGTGCCTCAAGTTTTAAGGTTGTTACTCCCCCAACCTAGGGATAACTAAGGAGATGATGTCTCAAGGCCTACAGGTTGAAGACATGGAGTGTCAAGAGCTAGATGATCAATTGAGCCCACATTGAGAAGAGAGAGCACCTCCTCTCCACCAAACATGACCATTCATTGACAACAGCATAGTAGCGTCCACCATACCAGCCTGGCCCAGAAAGGACAATAGGTCTTTCTTCATGAGGTAACAAGTCTGGTCTCATGGTAATTGTCACTTTAATAATTGAAGCATTTGAGAATGTTGCAAAGAGTCTTTTCTTGATTATGAAAACGTTTGCTTGGAAATTATACATTTTTCCTCATTTCACCTTGGTGTTTGACATGGTTTCCTAATAAGTGGGTCATCCTCGAGAAAAGGGTTTCTACTGGTGGGTCTCCTTGAATGGTAATTGTACCATTCTCAAACATACTTACCACTTTCCATGCCTTTTCCCTTTTGTTTCCTCGTATTTTGGGTTTTTGGGCTCATTGACCCCAAGAAGGGCTTGCACCTCATTTCATGACAAGAAGGGGTTGAAGGCCTAGAGGTGTTGTAGCTCGCAAAAGTTAAAATCCATAAATCATCCTTCTAGATGCTCACTCTAAGGTCCTGAGAGCAATGAAACGCTTCTCCATAAAAAATGAACGACCTTTTCTTAAAATGAAAACAAATAATTAATGAATGTCATGCTTGATGGGGGAATACATTTTCGATGTCTTTTACTTTCCATTGCACATGGCACTCAATGTGTTCCTAAATTCAAGTGGCATTGTAGTTCTCTTTTATTTCATTTCACATAGCACTCAAGTTTTGACCACAATAAATGAAAGGAAATAAACAGTTTGGAAAAATGTTGCATTGCAAACAAAGGATGCAACACACCCTCCACAAAGGCACCCATAGATGAGACAATATGAGTCCTTGATATGTCAAGAACCCCATGCCCAAAATTCATAACCCCATTCACCTCATATTCACTACATGACTTAGAGAGGCTCTTCTTGGGAAATACTCCTTGACTTGGGGATTGTCTACCCAATAAGACACCATGACAAGCCTCTCATACTTAAATTTGGAAAATTTTATAAGGTCTTTGAGCATTTGTTTAATTTGAAAAGAGGGGATTTAATGCACATGATTGGGTGGTTATTTTATTAAATGTGGCTTACTTAGCATGATACATGTGACTTGTGGAACTTTGGAGGGCGTACTTGTTTGTATTTATAGGACCTTTCTAGGTGAAATCTATACATGGAGGAATTATTCCATTTTGACCTTCATTGGGGTTGAGAACCCCTAGGATTGATGTCATACCCCGTATGTTGGGTAGTGCACCTCGGAGCCTTTGCGTGCAAATGATGGAGGGCGTTTCCTTTGGAGAAACTTTGAAAACATTCAAGGATGACATCATAGCCCTTTGAACCATAACATTGGCCTTTGGAGGCCTAGGACATCACTCCCTAAGCCTTTAACGTCATTTGGAGGCTAGGCTTTGGTGGGATTGATGGTTCCAGAGGTGTTGTGATGTGGTTTTAAGGAAGGATATGCATGGAATGAAACTCTATCACATGAGATCTTGGAACATGTCCTTTGGAGGCCTAATGATCTGCATTTTGAAAATGTCTCACTTTTAGGCCTCATGTCACCCTTCTAGGGCATGACATCACCCTTTTTGGGGTTTTACTTTATCTAATTTTTATATTTGCAGGTTGTAAGAGAAAATAAAAGGGATCAACCATATTTTTATTTGTGGTTGAAAATTTTATGTGGACAAATTTGTTTATATGGCCTCATATAAATAGAGGACCATCTCTTTTCATTTTCATAACTCATAACTTGAGGGTTCTACCTCTCTTGGATTGAAATGTCGGCCCTCTTGAACAATTCTCTTTCTCTTCTCTTGTGCAAATGGATGGACTACTTATTATTTCGAGCAACAAAAGCTAGAGAATTCTCATGTTGGTATTTATTTGGCATTTTTTGGATGATATCTTGGTAGTAAGGGTATGTTGCATGTTATCTCTTGGGTTGGTGAGTAATTTTCTACAATTTATTGTCATTTTACTTGTTCAAATTCAAGAAATATATCTAAAACCCTAGGAGGAGTAAAAGGGCTTACTCCCTCCACCAAGGTTTAATTTTCTTTGTCATTGAAAGGATACAAGGCTTGCCTCAAGGAGTAAGAAGGTTTACACCCTTTTTGCAAGGCTTGGATAGGGTTTGTTTTCTCTCGGAAATAATATTGTTTACACCCCTAAAGAAATCATTAAAACCCTAGTTCATCATTAAAATCATTAAAATCATTAAAATCATTTTAAGCTAGACAATTTGGAAGGATTGTTGTTGGGTTTTATAAGGGTTTAACTCTCAACAAAGATATCTTATTTGTCTTCATTTAAATTGTCTTCCATGAAAGATACTCCATTCACCCAATAATAAGGCACTAATCTTTGCACTGTAGATTGAATATTGTTGCATTGGTAAACGTGAAATTTGAGATATTGAATTGTTCAAGTTTGAATCTAAATTTTACATGCTCTAAGTTATCTTGTGCCCTAAGGGAATCTTTATTTTCTAAGTGATTGATTTGTTGTAACAAACATTTAGCTACAACTAATAGGGTTACAACAAACTCACTTTCTCTTACTATTTATTCACTTTTCTACTGTCGAAATTCACTTGCAAGTTGTGATAATTGATTTGTTGTTGGAGAGATATTGTTTGGGTGGCTTACTTGATGATTTTAGTGGTCAGAACTTGTCGTTGTAGAAAAAAATTGTTACATCCACTAGGATTTCATAAATACTTGTTGATAACACTCTTTAACGATCCTCTCATGCTATCAAAGTCTTGGTTTAAAGATTGGAAGATTGTCTACTAATTGCTAGCTTATTTTCCAACAACATATACTTGATTTTTATGGTTTAATTTGTAGCTGTCATAATTTCTTCATCGTTAATATATATTTCCTTACTGCTGAAATTTTTGGATAGAAAGGTTTCTTATTGTTTCCCCACTTGTCATGATTCTTATATCATCATATTTGGTCTTGTTTTGGTTTTCCTAACACTATTTTGCAGGTACGCAATTTTGGAAACCATTTACCAACTCCAAAGACTCTTTCCTCAAGCCTAAAGTCCCACCTTGGCGTCAACCTATAGGGGTGTTTCTTCTATCTCATTGCTTCTCCCCTGCAATCCCCCTAGGGTCACTCAGGAAGCCCCCTTTGTGTTGGACTTGTGCTTCACTAAAACAAGGGGATGTCTATTGAGGTAACAGTGATAGATGTACCTAGTTGTGTCTCACATTTGTTTCTTGGGTTGGGCTTCTCCCAAACTACAAATTGCGGGATAACAAAGGCATACAATCATGGAGTTGTAAGAAAGATTCATTCAAGGAGTTCTACGATTGTGAAAATTTTAGTTTTGGGGAATAGTGGAATGAACTATCTTGGCTAAGTGACAAGTGTTAGCACTAGAAGTCACATCTAGATTGCGGCAGAGGTAAGCCCAGTACCCATTAGTTTTTATGTCACAATGAATAAATTTAAGAGGGGTCTAATGGATGCAAACTCAGGATGATATCGCTTTAACTCAGAAAATTGGGTTGGCATNGCTATAGACATCCTGTCTTCTAGAATCCTAAGGAGGAAAAGCTTCGAATACAAGATCCTCTTGGATCCAAAACTTCAAGAAGCTGAAAATGTTATAACAATACCGCAATCAAACATACATCACAATATAGTTACAACAACTCGACTGGATCCTCCATGCTCGAGTCTTCAGTGTCAGAGCCAAAAGAGGTGGAAAAGAAAGTTGATTGTCATTAAATAAGAAGTTTCAAATTACAACACGTAACCAGAGAACCAGAGGCTTCATTAAAACTTTACAATACAGGAGCTTAGCTCAACCATCGACCATAAAAAAATATCAAACTAACTATTTATACTCAAAACAGCTCACCACCACCACCAGGAGTGTGGTATGGCCATTACAATCAAAGCTTTTCCTCTGCATCTTCTTTTTCCAATCTGTGCATGCAGACGTTGATCAGACTACCCATGCAGTCTTTTGTCAGACGTGACCTCTGTCAGACTAGACTAACAGCTTTCTTCTACAACTCATCCTTAAATGGCCTTTTATTTATGGAAGGAGACGATGTCTCAACCACCTTCCTTGTTTTCATTAACTACTTAATCAGGATCAGGACAAG
>JASDQU010282366.1:0-14630 GCA_032191745.1 Picea mariana
TTTTGGCATTCATGTTTGATTTAAAAATATCTTGGGATCTTCATTGTACTCATCTTCTTGAGAATGAGCACAGTTGTCACATCTCTTCTTAGAGACAAACCACCACCATTCTAGCAAGCTTGTTTAAGTCTGCATTTTACAGTTTCAACATATTTCTTCATTGAATAGAAGACAAGTTTTAATGTATCTCTGTTACTGTTCATTGTGTCTCTGTGTTCATAATATAGATATGTATTCATTTCATTCTTCTCATAAAATACGGATCACCAATCCTCCTAGCACAAGTGCAAACCCAATTATGCTAGCTCCATACACAAAAACACACACTTGCTTGCATAAAAAAATGAGAGGTTTTTGATGTGTGTTTATACTTTTCCAAGTTCCTCCTTCATTTGAATTTAGGGTCGACTTGTAACTTCTTGTTGCAACAACTTTTCTTCTTTAATTAATTTTGGGGTTGACTTGTAACTTCTTGTCCTTAGATCCAGGGCTTCTTGACCATACTCCAGGGATTCATCTTTAAGAGGGAATGACTTCTCAACTCTGAGGAACCATGTGACGTGCCACCTGTTATCACTCTATAAATTCATTTGGCTAAGAAAAAAAATGACAGAGGTAAACTACAGACCAACTTTAAAACCAGAAACTAGCCTTTCTGACCTAGAGAGGGCTCTCTCTGAGACTTAGTCTCTAACAAATAATGGCTTTGGATTGTCAGCTAGTTTTATTGCGTTTGCGAAATATTATGGTCATTTTGGCAAGAAAATACAAAACCTTGGGCTATGGAGTCAAATTCCATAAAGCGAGAGAAATAAATGACTTGGTAACTGAAAACTTGACAGGATAAAGGCTAAGTAGGAAATGATCTTTTAGTTCAAATGTCGTTGTGTGTGGCGAGAGAAAAAAGTACACAAAGAAACTCAGAGCACCATTGAAGATGAATTCTAAATCACTTAGAATAAAACACAGGAGTTTAAATGGAGAAGTCTAAAGCACTGTGCGATGAATTCTAGAATTATTAAACGTTCTGATTTAAATAGGGTAAAGACATGGATATACAAAAAATAGGAAGTACATACATAGAAGAGATCAAAATACATCATACCACCACCATTATAATCTTTTCGTCAAAGCCTCATGACCCTTTGCATTATATTTCAATCAGGTTCGCAAGTTACATTCAACAGTCTAATGTCTACACTACTTTTCCAACCAAACCTGCTTACATTGAAAAGATGCAATATATAGAAAAATTTGTGCCCCTTGGGCTACCATGCCTCAAATTACTTCTCCTAGAATTTCGGTTCTGGTTATTCCCTATCAGATGAGCTTTCAAATGGAACTTACTAAAACAGGAAACCCAACTACCCACAATATTTTCATAACTAATGCTTATATCATGATCGTTTGGTCATCAGTAAGATTCAATCATTTAGGAGGTGATGCGTCGACATTTATCCTTGAGTGGTTACCCAAACGATCGAGCAATCTATCATAATTTTTTCACTAGTGTAATAGGCTCTGGTTGTTGCCGTGCAATCATTGGTTGTAGCGTACATGTGGTGAGTTGGTATGGTGGATGATTGTGGGTTGTCACTCGTTTTTTCCAGATGGAGACGATGATCAGAGGACCACACATCTCCTTCAAAACTATTGTGTGTTCCTCCTACACTTTTCCTTTTCAACAGGTGGGTTTAAAACATCTACACGATGTATATACATCACATGGATACCAGTCAGATTCCTTGCTTCCTTGTAGGAGACAGGACACGAGGAGAGAGGAACTTTGTGCCACATTCAAAAAGACAAAAATGGGGTCGAGTCAATTATGTTTCTGGCCTCATTTGCAGTCTTGATACTCTAAGCATTTTCCTGAGAGACTAGTTTCTCCTTTTTAGATTTCTTACTTGTCTTCACAAGACCGCGTTCCCCTTCAGCTTCATTTGAGAACTGGCCTGAGCCATGCAGATGTTTTCCATGGCCATTCCACATTCTTTTAAGTTCTCCACAATTCTCTCCTTGACATCCTCTGTTTCTCGTGCAGTTGAATGATCACATCTTGTGCTTCTTTGAGTTGTTTCTTGAGCCAATTTGCATTCCCTTCTCGGTTCTTCTATGCTAATGTTTCAACAGTCATTTCCACTAACTATTTTCTCAATTCTCTGTTCTCTTGGTACAACTCAAAAATAACAAGTTGTGCTTGCTCTAGTTGTTGCAGCAACTCTCGAACATCCATGCTTCCAGTGCCTGGCCTTCTTCATCTTTCACAACTTTCTCGGCTTGAACCCTCGACAGGTTCTAGCCAAATAGTGCACATGAGTAACTTCTCAGCAATAGATTGGGCACGTGGTTCGTTTGGAGCTTGGGCCTCCCTGGGATTCTTGTTCTTCCTTGGCCTACCTCTTTTCCAGGGTGTTGGTTGTTGGGGTGATGAGCCTTCTACTGCCTTTCCTTTCCCTGGAGCCCCCCTCTATTCCTGCCTCCATGTTGTGAGATGTTGATTCCCCCGTGGGTAGAAAGGGATATCCTTTGGGGTCCCTGGGGATGTCGGCTGAAAATAGAAATGAGTCCTAGTCCTTGCACAGTCATATCAATTCCTTGAATATTAACAAATTGATTAATGAAATATGGGATAAGTTCTTCTTCGACTGGTTTTCTTCGTCTTGAACACTGTCCACCATTCCTCCTAGACTTTGGTGCAAGAAGAAAGATAAGCTCAAAGTCCCTTTTCCTGTGAAATTCAACAACATCCTGATGTGATGTGGGCATATTCTGTCGGACCTTATTTCACAGGTGAAAAACCTTCTAATCACCTTTAGGAGATTTTGAAAAGGCTCCCGTAAATACTAACACAGAACGTGCACTCCGATTTCCCCATTCAGGAAATTTGGTTTGATGAATTATTCATAGAATGATACATCTAAAGGCATGACCTTAGACCATATTTCACCATGCGGAGGGATCTCCATTGCGGTTGACACAGTTTCCTCTGTCACCCAGAATGTGATTCCTGCAATGACTGCGCAGAACCCATTAAAACTGAGAGTGAATTGTTGAGCCATTTTCACATTGTATCCTTGGATTTTCTTGCAATAGTGCATACATTCGACTTGTTTGAAAGATGCCTTGACCTTTGGATCCTTGTTGATTAACACCAAGTCTTGAGGCTCGCGCCACACAGATTTTCCACTTTGCACCTTCTTCCTTATGTCTTGGGATGTTGTCGTGGTGCAAACACGTATTTTTTTTGCGCATGCGGTAATGAAATATGACACTCTCTTCGCGCGGAAAATGGAGAATGATATTCTTCACAGAGACTTGTCGGAGTGGGAGTAACATAAACTTTGCGTGACAAGCGAAAACGACTCTAGGAATTCACTACCTGGCCAAAGGTGCTATGAAGACTCTCGACACAGAAAAGGCTCAACGTCGCGATAAACGGTAATAGTAGACTTGTCACAGTAGAGGAGTGTGACAGAAAAAGACTCTAAGTAAGGAAAGGATGATTATGAGGGGGACTATCGCCCGACAGGCTAGCTCACAGAAAATTCCAACAGGCTTAAGACCGTGACTGAAAACGAAGGAGACATGGAAATTTTGACTAAAAAGGTTCACAACATAGTTGATGGCAATCAACCTTTGTCACAATGAAAAGACCTAAGACTTGCAGGGGGAATCACAAAAAATTCACAAACTTGGATAGAAAAAGGGAAACATGTAGGGTGATTGGTATTTATAATCGAATGGGTGAGGGATGGAATCATGGCAGAGGACGTTGAATCCATGGTGACGAGAAGTTTTGAATCATGCTTGAGATTTGCGCAACACACTCGCACGACTGGTAAGAGCTACAGAGTATACATGATATGAGCACCGTGATTTTTCAACCTATCTGAATTCATAATTAGGTGATGATGGTCGTTATACCTCTTAACATGATATTCACCTGAACCTGTGACTCATCTAGGAATGCCTTGATTTTCCCAAGATCATGTCATGACTTTGAAAAATTTGGACAAACCTCTAACTCTAGCTATGAAAATCATGGTGCTAACACCACCTACCACTGGAAATGACATGACAAGGTCTATCCATCTATGAGGGTTTTTCATTTATTTTCAATGTCATTCATTCTCTTTTTATCCTCTCAACTTTGGGCTTCATGACCACACCTCCGAGGCTTTTAACCATGCTTCCAGGGTTTCTTGTAGATTTCTTCAAAGAGTCTTCCCATGAGGGCCATGCTTAAAGCTACGCCATAGGGGGACCACTTCAGAGACTCCTTAAAATACACCCATTACTTCTAGAGGCTTATAGAATTCTTCTATAGTTGACATCAATGACAACCAATTTTCCAACAATCTCCCCCTTTGGCATTGATGGCAACACTCATGCTCCCCCTATGACAATTTTTCCACCTGATTGCATGATCGTTGAAATTTATCTCTGCCTTTGAAATCAATGGAAAAGGGTAACTCCCTTGATGATCTATTTCCCCTTGTATTCTTTGGAAAAACATGTGTAGATAATTGCAAGGAAGAAACAACTCTAAGTTTTTGTCGAAGATACTCAAATGTCTCTCTTGGGAGAGGTTTGGTGAAGATATATGCAATTTTTTTCTTTTGTATCAATGTATTCCAATATGATATTATTTTTTGTAACTTTTTATCGTAGAAAGTGGAACTTAATAGGAATATGTTTGTTCAGGGAATGCATCACTGGATTCTTGGAGATACTTATAGAATTGGTATTGTCACAAAATATTGGAACAGACTCATCATATTTTACTTTTATGTCTTTGTAATGTCCCTTTCCAAATAGGAGCTCTAGAGAGGAGGATTAATGGTCTAAACCACCCCATTAGACTATATTCAGGGCCATAAAGGGGTAAACAAGGTTACTATAGGTCACTCTAGTCAAAGGTGTTATATTTGGAAAGTGACATTGACCTAAAAGTGGTTAAAAGAACTTTTAATCCAATTTGGGCTAAAAATAGAACAAGCAAGATAAAATTAGAAGTCAACAAAAAATTAGGGTTTTGGGAAGCTATAAGAGAAAGTTCGGCAACCTAATTCATTATTATGTAGATTTCAACCTGTCATTGAGGAGAGAGGCTCATCTCAGGAGAGATAGTTCATTGGATTCCAAGAGGAAGACACCAGTTGGTTGATTTTGATGTTGAGAGACACACCCTAGTCACTCGAAATATCACACAGGTCTTCCATCATTCTTCAACAGTAGTTACACAGGTTCCAGTAGTAAGGGCAGACTTATTCAAGGTGAGGGCACAACTTCTGAGGAAGTTCAGTGGATCGACTTGTCCTATCTAGGGAGATTTCAGAGATTCCCCTCCAACCCAATTGAGAGGAATTCAAGGGGCATCTTTTGCATGGTTCCTTGTCAGATTCTGACGAAGGAATCATCTGGGGTGCATTTTCCAGACTTGGGAGTGCTACACTTTGGGAGGACACATTTGGGTTTCTCAAGCGATCATCAGATTAGATCCAGGGAAAACCTTCCACTGCATTTCATAGTAGGCTAAGGTGATAATTTTGAGACACATCTCATCCAATTACCACGGTAGAGTCACTAGGGCGCAGTTTTCCAGTGGTAGAGGGGTGCATTCCCCCAAGGGGATCCATCTAGGGTCCAGACACACCAGCAGAGGGGCCGGTCAGTCACCAAGACTGAGAGCTAGAGTAGGGCGCACCATTTGGGACAGTTTCCAGGCCATTCCGAGAGGTTTATCCACCATGGAAAACTTTCTAAACTTTCAGTAGTTACCATGCGAGTTGCCATAGTTCCAGCTCATCCATTGATCCCGCAGTACTAATCTATTATTGGGTATTATCATTTAGTTTTCTTATTGTATTATCATTTAGGTTCGTTTGTCATTTGATCTAGCCGAGTGATTCATTTTTATTCAGGCGCGTTCGACATTGTACTAACAGAGATATCATAATATAAGATTTGTAGTCTTTTGTCTCATTTATCACCTATATAGTCATTTATATGATGTAACAATGAATTATCCATAGTAGATACATCATATTAGCAGGGTTTCCTAGACTATCCAAGTCAAGAACATTATAATGGTATCAAAGCTTTAGTCCTACCATCCCGTGACTAAACACGATGAGTGTAGCAGAGGACCCAAGGGGTTGTGAGCACGTAGGTGACGAATATGTCACTTACAACAGACACAAGGAGGGAAGACCTAGATCTGATTTTCCCTCTTTTCCTCCCACCTCAGAGGAAGAGGAAGAGGCACAGAGGGAAGTAGAGAGAAGGGAAAAGCGAGAGGCTAAGAGTGAGGATGTTAGGAGACATATATGAGAGACTAGAGGGTAGTGGTAAGGCCCCCATGGACCCAGAAGAAACCTTCATGCAGGTACTCAGAAATATGGTAGTCAGCTAGCAGGCCATGACTCAGTCCTTGGTGTAGATGGTTGATAGACTAGCCATAGTGGGCACCCTGAGCACCAAGCCCCACATGCAGCACAGGAGAACTAAGGGGAAAGTAGTAGACCCCAGTCTCCTACTCGTACATACACCTCTTCGAGTAGGATTCCCAGGCCATTGTCCCCTAGTTTCTAGAGGGTACCCTCAGTAGCAGCACAACAACTGATAACATAGAGGCCACCCACTCAGGCGGAGGACATTGCAGAGTATATGAGGGAGTATGAACATTGGGCCGTGAATTCCATCATGACATGACCCTGGTCGAGTATTATGGAATCATACTCAGGAATAGCCCCAGAGAGACATAGAGAGGAGGACAACAACAACAACATGGGAATAATATTGATTTCATCCAAAATTTTTGTATAATCACCATACCTTCTTTTGATGGATCATCCAAATGCACCACTAGATCTTGGGTGCAAAAGCTAGACACATACTACAAGGTCAACCAGATGACCAAGCTAGAGGCCATTAGTTTCGCTACCCTACACTTGGAGGGTGAGGTACATGAGTGGTGCCATCATGGATTGGTGACGTTGGGTCACAATCACATCACCTCCTATAGGGAGTTCACAGAGAGACTCGTGGACATGTTTGAAAGGAGGGATCTCGATATTCACTTCAGGGATCTAGCCTAGTTGAGACAAACTGGCACAATAGAGGCGTTTATCACAAAGTTTCAGCAGATAACAGTGGTAGTGACAGACATATCAGAGCCCAGGATGATCATGTTATTCACAAAGGGACTCACAGAGACTTTAAGATGATGGGTGAAGGAATACAGGCCTCACACCTTGTAAGATGTCGTCCTACAGACTTGACATTTGGCAGACTCAGTGACAAAGACTAAACCCTTTTCCAAACCCTTCGTACCACAGAAGGATCAAGATAGGAATCCATTCCAAAGAGAATGGAAGGGAAAGGAGAAGTTGTATGATGAGACAAGGCGAGAGATTATGAGGAAGAAGCTTTGCTTCAACTACAGAGACCCTTGGGTCCCAGGCCACAGGTGCATGGGGAAGGGAGAGATTCATTATATTGAGGTGGCATCAGATAGTGTGGACAATGAGGAGGATAAGTAGGAAAGAAGATCCACTATCTCAGAGGAGGAGTCATCATGGGTAGAGGAGCATCCTCCCCATAGACCACCGACACTGGTACAATCCCACCCACCGGTAGTTCCATAGCCTCCTGAGCAGGCTAACAGATGGAAACCAACAAAGAGNATGATACCCTCTGGATCAGAGGCACTATTCAGGGGCAATGGGAAATCGCCTTGATATATGGTGGGGCCACCCAAAACTTCATTGATGCTTCATTGGTACCGAGATGGGAACTTCAAACATAGGAGTTTGAGGGGTTTGATGTTGCAGTAGTAGATGGCCACACAGTGGAGTGTCTAGATAGAGTTCTGGACTTGGAGATAAAGTTAGGCAACTACATAGTGAGAGACACATTTTATGTGGTTGACCTATATGACACAGATGTGGTTTTGGGAGTCTGGTGGATGATCACCTTGAGAAAAATCACCACCAACTACAAAAACTTGGAGATGGGGTTCAAAGATCGTGACAGGAAGAAGGTTGTTTTGAGAGGTATGTTGATGGGAGAACCCAGGATAGTTTTGGACAAGAGGATGGAGAGGATATTTAGACATGAGGAGCCAACATATGCCGCAGAGTGCTTGATCACTATGTGGAAGGATTCAGAGGGTCGAAAACAATATCATACAAAGATCAGGAATTTGTTGGGACAACATCAACAGGGTTTTGGGTCGATTCCACCAGGGAGACCACTTGATAGGGGGTTTGAGCACACCATTGAGTTGGAGGAGGGGGCAAAACCTATTATCACAACCCCCTAGCATCATCCTAGTAGGTTCAAGGATGAGATAGAGAAACCAATCAAGGAATTGCTAGCGATGGGACACATCATACCGAGCAACAACGCATTCACCTATTCAGTTTTCTTAGTTCTGAATAAGGATGGCACCATGAGGATGTGCATTGATTACCGAGCCTTGAACAAGAAAACCATCAAGAACCGATATCCTATCCCTCTCATTGACGAGTTGATAGATGAATTGCATGGGGCAGTTTTCTTCTCAAAGATTGATCTACACTCTGGGTATCATCAGATCAACATCTGAGAGCAGAACATAGAGAAGATGAAATTGTGATGTCACTTTGGACATTTCGCATTTCTAGTTATGCCATTTGGGCTAACCAATGCACCAACTACCTTTCAGTATTGCATGAACCACATATTTAGGGATCAGTTGAGGAAATCAGTTTTGGTTTTCTTCAACGACATCTTGGTCTACAACAAGACATGGAGGAGCATATGAGGCACCTGGATGAGGTATTGAGCATCATGGAGGCACAATCACTATATGCCAAAGATTCCAAGTGTGAGTTCGGTATGACATAGCTACTTTACTTGTGCCACATCATTAGTGCACATGGGGTACAAGTAGACCAAGAGAAGATCAAGGCCATTCTGGATTGGACAACATCGAGGAAGGTGATAGAGTTGAGGAGTTTCTTTAGGGTGTGTAGCTATTTCAAGAGGTTTGTTCAGGGTTTTTCTCAAATTGGAGCACCACTGACGTATCTTACCAAGCATGGGGATTTCATTTGGACCGAGGAGTCACATAAATCTTTTGATCACATAATGAAAGTCATGGGAACTTGTCCAGTGTTGGCATTACCAAACTTTGTTTTTCCATTTGTACTAGAGTGTGATGCATCTGACGAGTGTATCAAAGCCATTTTGATGCAGGGAGGAAACCCCATTATATTTGAGAGTAGGAAGCTCAGTCAGTCCGAGAGGCTGCACTCCATTTATGAAAAGGAAATGATTTCAATCATCCATGCCTTGACCAAATTCAGACAATATTTGGTGGGTGTTGGAGCCGCCACTGTTTTTCTAGCCCGTCACAAATTTCATTCTTAATGCTTGAAATCTAAAAAAAAAAAATGGTTTTCATTTTTCTCTCTGAGATATCGAGATCTCTGAAGCTTTATCACGTGAGTAGCGATAATTATTATACTCTCGAAACAAATCCTACCTTTTGTAAAAATGTTTACTCTTTTTGTTCCACTTCGCGATCTCGTAGGTCGGATACTATAACTCATGTAGTTCACACGTCCCGAGTCACGAAATAGCGAAATCGTTTTAACTTTTCACTCAAGACAATAACGAGGGTAAAATTTTCCCTAACTCATGATTAAAATTCATCAGGGTTTCATGCCTCGGCGTTCGCCAAACCCAAAAATTTATTGTCATAGCCCCGATAACCGAGAACACAAGGTCCTTATTTGAGTAACTCATGTCAAGGTTAAGGGTAAAAGCTGAACCATGGTAAAAATATTCTCTCGGCATTTCGTCACTCGGCGTTGCCCTTTTCGAAAGTTTCACCGTCTAAACCCCGACTTGCGAAATCATGATGCGGTTATAACATAATTAATTGATCGCTTAATCCAAGATTAGCTTCCTTTTTTATTAAGTCGTGTTTCCGCGATCTCGCGGTTTCGCAACTCGGCATGTAAATCTTCCAGAAACTTATCTTCGAAGCTCCGAGTCGCGATATGGAAAATATAATGAATATAAAATTAACTGAGCCCCTAATCACGATTTTGTTTTTATTAACCAAAATCGGTCATCACAGTCTCGGGTGTTAGAGGTTCAAAATGTTTAAGTAAAATCCCCGATATAACGAGTACCGAAACATTGTTAACAGCGGTAAAACCGGATTAATTAAGCTAAATCAATGAATATCCTGCGCTTTGAGGTCTACATGATTTATGAGGTAGCCTTTATCCTCCATACGCCAACTGAGATTTTTACAACCGCCAAAATTTATGACTTTAATGAGGAAATAGGGAAAATCGATGAATATAAGATCATATTTTTATGGAAAATTTTATTTCTAAAGATGATTTGACAGAATGGTTCTGCAGGGTACCGAGTTTTTTGAGTATATATAAGAGCTATGGTTCATTATAACCATTACATTTTCATAGCACGTAGAGCACATCACCTCTGAGTAAACTGAATTCTGTATGTATACGCAGTTCTATCGCAGAAGAGCTAAAACACAAGCTTCATCCATGGCTCCGTGAAAAGCATCAAAGGCGAATGTTGAGGTTTCGGGACAAGGCTCAGACAATGTCTCTGATACTTTTCCCCGAAGTATCAACTCGGTCCCGAATTGGTCATATGTTTCAGATATTCTGCAAGCAGAATTGGTGGATTATTCCGACGACTCCAACGACAACGAAAAAGATGATATAACCACCAAGTACAAAATAGTCGTCCAATTTGGAATGCACAGAGTAGCAGCCAGGCTGCGGTTGCTTCCATATTATAATATGGTCTGATGGGCATTGGACCATGTGGACATACCGACCAGAACTATCATGAACGAGCAGAGAGTCACCATCGGGAATTTCAGGCCGGAGCATCTGCAATCCATGTATAAGCTGCCCACGACGTCTGACTACACATATGGCACTAAGTTATTGGGCGAGTTCAAGGAGAAGGAATGCGTACAATATGATAAAACCATGTCCAATTTGATAAAGGATTGGGTTTCAAACACCGCAAAGTTCAGAGTTGATACCCACGGCATATATTCAATCGCTTCATTAGAACCGCAGTACAGATATGTGGCCATGATGACCTGCCGGTTATATGGGAAGGAGGACACCTCACATTTTTTCCTTTCGTGGGTGCCTCTAATGTTTCGAGTCGCCGAAGGCAGTTCCTTTGACTGGGAAAAGATGCTTTCCGATAGCTTGACCAGTCGGGTCACAGAGCATCGGGTGCATAAAGAGAATGGAAAGGCGTCTTCATTCTTCATGTCCGCATACATTATGGATGCAATTTGTTCTATGACACCATTTCCATTAATGAGATGGAGTTGGACTCCGGCCGAAGACGAACCCATCCATGTATATCATGCAAAATTATGGGAAAACAAAGTGGAAAATTTTGCGTATGAAATCTTTAACTGGGTGATGGTGCCCGTGCATGTCGCCATTTTTGGTCACCCGCCACCCCAGATCTCGGACAACATAGTAACGAATCTGAGCAGCATAGAAGACTGGTATGTGGAAGCAAAATTTTCATACCTCAGAGTTTTTGGGGCTTTTGTTCCCCCGCATGCACTGTCATTGTTCATTCCCGACAAGATGGCTTGTCGCGAGGTTGCCTGGCAAATGGTAATTGGCGGTGTAAGCAAAGAAATTAAAGGGTACTCGAAGAAGGTATGGTCATTTTTTCCTGTTCATTTGAATTCTTATTCTTTATTAGATTTCAGGCATGCCAAAGTCGAGGCTGCAGCCCTGGAAGACTTAAATTTGGTCTCCATCGAATACAAGAAGCACGATCCGCAGAGGGTCGTGAGCAATCATTTGGCAAATTGCAGACTCAAAAGATTTGAGCATGAGAATTCACCCTCGGATGACATTTTCCGAGGAGCAAGGTCCGATGCGAAGATTCTAGCTCAGATACAATCCTTGGCACCCGAGGAAAGAGTCGATGTTCTGAAGTTCCAGGAACATTGACGTAGTTGTCTTCCCGCAGTATTGCGAGGTGAGGGCCCGAGTACGTCGGAGGCAAAACAGAAGGATGCCGAAGGTTCTAAGGATGCGAATCCCAACCAAGGAAAACAACAAGATGAGGGGGAGCAAACGAAGATTCCAGAAGCAGAGAAAAAGACTCCAGACCCGCCGAAGAAGCAAAGTCCAGAAGCAGAGATAAAGACTCCCGACCCACCAAAGAAGCAAAGTCCGGTCGCTACTCTGGGAAAATCTGTGAAGTAGATCGGGGAACCTATCACATCAGTTACTCCTTTGCAGTCGACGCAGGGAAATATCGATGCGGGATGGATATTCAATGAAGAATTGAGGATCATAAGGGTGGAAGAACTCCCTCTGAATGAGTTTTTCTTCGATAAGAAGAGAAAGGCAGTAGTAAAAAGGGAATTCTACTAGGAAGGAGAGTCAACTTCCAAGAAGTATAAAGTTATAACTGAGGGAAAGGACAAAAATAATGAGCAATTCACCACTGAAATAGCAGGGACACTAGGAGCATATGCCTCGGCTAATCAATTTTCAGTCGAGCTCTTAAAGAACCAACTTAAAAGAAACAATCGCCTAATTAGGACCCTTGAGGCTAGACTGGCCACAACAACAGAAACTGCTAAAGACCAGGCGAGCGTGGGAATAGAGCAGACCAGGTTGGCCGATAAAAGCGAGATAGAGCTGCTCAAAACAAAGCTCGAGCAAGCACAACTGGTAGTCTCGGATGGTCAAATGCAAGCGAGCCAACAAAGGGATTTGATCGAGTAGCTACAGACCAGGGTGGAGATCGCTGAGAACAGAATGATAAACATCGGAATGTTCAAATCCCAGGCGATGGAGATTCAGAGCAGAGTCTCTGCGGCACAGCGAAATTTTCTCGCCAAGGTAGAAGCGATCCGGGACAACTGTTTGCTGGTCAATCAGGTTTCCGAGAACTTATCTGCCAGAGAAAGGGATGCCGGAGTAGCTCAGGTCACCTTCTAGGAGGCTGTGATAGCCACGAACAATAGGGTTTCGGCAGGTATTCCCAGGTTCACCATTTCAAAGCAAACCAGAGGAAACATTCTATTAAAGGAATGGGAGCATAACATTGCCGAAGGCAAGCAACAAGCCAAGAAGATAACCAATTCCTTAGAGGAGTCTTTTAATTCTATAGACGATGATCTGCTGGGCATTGACAGTGGAGGTAATGCTGAGACGTTGATGCAAATGAATGTGGAAAATATCTCGCTTAATTTGAAGGAAACAGAAGAAAAAAATTCGACCGATATTTCTCAGATGACTATGGTAGACATAGTCCAAGTAGATAAATGCATGATTAAACCCAGCGTGCAATTATGCACCATAGACATCATAGTTGGACAGATGGAAGACAGGCTGCAACAGTTAGCCCGAGAATGTTACTTCTTTGAAGCCAGCTGTCAAGAAGAACCGTCGCGGCTAATATCTCAGCTGGTTGAAAGATGTGTCGCCTGTATCGAGCCCGCGTGACGACAAATGTCTGGCACCAAGTGAAGATAGAGAAGGAGAAATGGAGCGATTGCTCTCCTCCCTGTCATAACCAAAATTTTGTGACTATTGAGATTCTATCTTATTTGTAAAATTGTATAAATATACCACAGAAAGAAATAAACAAGGCTGGACCTTTTTGTGTCGATTGTAACAGAGTTTTTTACATTTGAGAGTTAATACAAAGAAAATCTGAAGATTCTCAATTCCGTCACGACTGTGCTACAGGTTTGTTTCCTTGTATCTCATATTTTGTTTCATTTCATATTCTTAAATAATGTGCTTCGTTATAATTTAGTACGACCACTACTATAGCAAATGAATTTTGGTTTTCTGTAATTGTTTACTGTTTTTCCTCTGTACCAGCTATCAGCGGGTGTAAGACCAGTCCACATTTTCTGAATTCTACACATATTCTCATCTACATCGGTTATTTCCTTACAATTGTCCTCTTCTGTTTATACGTGTGATCCTCCCCTGATAGGAGCCTTACACCATAGACAGCTAAATGTTTTTCCCCCACCTCTTACCTTTTATTAAAATATAATACAGTTACAGGAAAGAGCCTTTGATTTGCATCCCTATTTTATTCCTGAAACCGTAAATTCTCTTTTATACGACCAAATTGAGACAACATTTAATCTCTCTCTGAAGTTTTTCCTACTTTTATTGTTCCTCCATGACTTTCCCTGTGCCAACACAACCCAATATCGAACCTGGATTATCGAACCAAACACACATTGCCTTAAACCTTTTCGACACTATTCTTAAAATAGCTACTAACCGGGTTGAACTCGAAGGTTCATGGACAACCATTGAACAAGATATAAATATCCAGGAACAGTTGGAAGCTAGACAACGCCAACGTAGGAATCTTCCCTAGTTTCCTTTGCCGAAGGTTGACGTTTCTCCCTTCTCCACATTTTACCCACTTTCGGATGCCTAGACACTGTACTTCTAAGCCTTAGGTACAGACTCTGGAACAACATCTTTCTGGCGCCGTTGCCGGGGACCGAAGTTACGAAATCTTTTTCCTTGGGAAAACGACATTTGTTTTTTATTGAAAGT
>JASDQU010282367.1:0-14630 GCA_032191745.1 Picea mariana
GGGAGGGGAGGAGGAAGAGAATAGGAAGTGAGATAGATTTGGGGGGTAAAGGAAGAGGACCGAAGATTCAGTTTAGAAGCGAGAACTATGTATCTATTCACTTGATAAAAACACAATTCTATGTGGAAGTTGGTTGGCTATTTAAATCAACAAAGTATTAAAATTTGAATTTTTCAATATTAACATAGTTACCACTTAACGAGAATTGTGACTTCAAAAATTCATATTTTTGTGTCAAAAACACCAAATCAACTCTCGTATGAAAAAATGGTGTTACACCATTTTTTCAAAGGTGGTTAAAATTTAAACTTTTTGGCGTGTATGTTTTCACATTTTGTCATAATAAAAAGTAAAAAATTATTAAAAGAATTAAATTAAATTATCAATTAAATTAAATTAGATTAGATTAAGGGACGAAGAAACATAATATTTTATTTTGTTTTTAAAAATAAATAAAATATTTTTAATTTACATTATTAAAAAAAAAAAACTAAAATAACTCGGAAGTGGAGTTTTTTTTTTTTTTTTTTTAAATGGAGTTTTAACAAAACCAAAATAAAATAAAAAAATAAGTTTAAAAAAATCATAATCCAA
The DNA here is from genome assembly GCA_032191745.1 of Picea mariana. Taxonomy (NCBI): domain Eukaryota; kingdom Viridiplantae; phylum Streptophyta; class Pinopsida; order Pinales; family Pinaceae; genus Picea; species Picea mariana. The sequence goes on from JASDQU010282367.1 coordinate 595, forward strand.
TTTAAAAATAAAAAATAAACGAATACAACCTAAAGAACTAAAATAAAATTTAAAAAACAAAAAACAATATTTAAAATGAAAAATTAATTAAAAAAGAAAACCCATTTTGTTTTTTATAAATAAAAATAAAAATTAAAAATACTATTAAAATTGAAAATTTTAAACACAAAAAATAAAAAAATAAATTAAACTTTTTTTTTTAAAATAAACAAATACACATAAAAAAAATTAAATAACAAGTGGAAAAAAACAATTTTAAATAAATTAAAAACAATTTTGAATTCCTCTGCTAGTTCCTTTGTAGCCAGTTTTTCATTGAGTATGGGGAGGGCCATCGATCTGCTAGAGCCAAAGTTTTGTTCTTGGGCACTGTTGTTGGAACACRAACCTCTGGCAACTGGTCGATCTTCTTAACGAATCTAGAGGGGAYTRGTTTTGCAGAAGGTTTCCCCAATGAGGAAACCAACGATCRGAAGGTTGTTRCATCCATGTTAAAGTCAGGAGGAGGAAGGTAGCSTCCCCMTAACATCATGACTCATTTGAGACTAATTTTAGGACTTGTAAAATCCCTAATCTCYACAACCTATATCTCTGAAAGTATAACGAAACAAAACATGAAATTTTGACCATAGGTACTTCACTATGKCACCTTAGGCTCCCAAATTTTTCATACTCTGGAACTATCYAAAAAAATATTATAGTGAAAATACCAAGATGACTCATTTGAAGGAGCCAAACCCAAGGATTGTATGCTCTTATAACAAATGTTAGGAAAAAAACACCCAAATAGCATAAAAATAGAAAGAGAAGTAACTCCACACCTTRAGAATTAGATAGAAAAATGAATGAGAATCCTCTTTAAGGGGGRAAAATCCTTTTACAATATAACAAATGCACAAGATGAAATGCTCATTAAAGATAGGTCTCCTTGGCATATATAGGAGACAAAGGGTACAATTACAATTAAAGAGTCTATCTAACCCATAACAACAACACCAACACAATAGTAGAAATGCAATAACTAGGGCATGAGGTGCCATTATGTATCTTGGGAATGATATAGCATTTTGTAAAGACTATATAGTTAAGCCAATTTGGAATACATAAGCAATCCTTTAGACATATTATAATGAATTGTGTATTGTTCATTTTTTGAATAATATTGTGTTTTTTTTTTTTTTTTTTGTAAATGAGTGTGTGAATCTATATTTCTTTATAAGGTTATAGTAAAAAACTGATGAATGGACTCCCAGGATCTGCCTTAACAGAAACCAGATCTAGAGTCCCTGGAGTGTAGTATCTGAAAACAAACAAGAAGTGCTTGGGTCGCCACAATGGGAAACCAACTCAGGCTACCATAATCCAGTCTAGAAACTTCATCAAAAGAAATCAAAACAATCTGAACATAGTGGGGTGAGCTCCTACTCTGAGAGACAAGGTCTGGGTGGGTCCTGCGCTAGTCTAGGTTGATGGGGTGCTCTACGTCCCCTTCTTATTGTGCTGCATCCTCCTCCCTCTATTCTACCAGACATAGTTTTCTGATGCATGCTGGGGTTCCATTATTGTCGGCTGGAGTGATATCTATATGGTGGACGTAGCATAGATAGAGATGAAATTTCCCTGCCATCCACTCCAGTTTCTCCTGTTGTCTTTTCTGGTCCTCCACCAACCTTTTTACCCCCGCCTCCAGGTTGCTGAGGCGGTTGAGAATGCATGTGCGCTCTTTCTTCTGCTCTTTGGTTTCTGTCTTGTTGGTCTCCCCCCGGTCTGCACACATCTTACCTATCAGCATTTTGGTTCTCCAAGCTTCCTCCACCATCCTATGGTAGAGGGTTATCCTCGGTTGTGTGGCTCTGGGGTCCCGTATCCCCCCTGATTCCTGGGTTAGTGTTGACCATGCTTTGCCCCTGTGGGTGTTGTTAATTTCTCCCTCCCATATTTTAATGATCATCTTTCCCTTGGTGTCTACCTTCGTGAGGAAGGTGCTCCTTGTGTCCCTGGCCACCTGTTCGATTCTTTTCATCTGGTGGGCGGTCTATGGAGGTTCCTTTCCCTGGGTGCCTTTCTTGTTGTTGGTTTTCTTTATGCATACCATCTTAACTTGCAAGTGGTGGTTCTTACATTGGGTTCTTTCCCTATTCTGTTTCACCTCCTTCTGGTAAGTAAGGTGGCCTCTGTAATTGCGATGCCTCGTTCTGTGATATGTTCTGGTGTCTCTGCCTTTATGGAGCCAACCCGACCGTGGTCCTATCCTTACAATCATGGCCTTCTCATTAAGGTCGTCCTACCAGTTAGAATCCTCTATTCCAGAGCATGTGCACTTGATGACCTTGGCATTATCCCTACGCTGATTCTCTTCCCTTCTCATTGTACGCCATCCCTTTCCCCATCCCATCTCGGTACTTAGGTGAGGTGTGTTCCTACTTGGCCCTGGTGAGACCTGTCATCCATTGTCCTTTTTCACCTACGAGTTACGTCCATTATCCTTTGTCTCCTGCGATTTATCTCTTCTTCTTTCCAATGGGTAACTTCATTATTTCTTTTTATTGATGGGGATGTGGTGTCCTACCTTCACCTGATGTGTGATATGCATCTTCATTTGTAACCTTATTTGATTGGTGGGCCATCATATTCTGTCTAGGACCTATGTGTCCTATCATGTCTGTTGCGCCTCCATTCTTGCCGTAATATTCCGTACTACTCTTGTTATCCCATTCTTTTGCCGCAAGTTGGGTGCAGTATGCTCATAATTGACCTTGCAGGATGTTGCTCCAGATTGTGTCCAATTCTGCACCTTCATTCTTGACCCCCTCGTTTTCTATTCTATCCGCCAGTGCATTTGTTGACCTCCTCACCCAGTGCAACTCCATAGTGATCCCTGTCTGCAAGTGCTCCTGGATTTTTTTCAGTAGGTAGGCCAATCGCCAGTGCCTCTGAATCTTACCTATTCTGGTACCATTTTGGAGTTTTCTCACTATGTTGATGACTAGCGCGAAGTCTCCTTCCACTATGGTGTTCGTCATCCCCTCCCAACTAAGAATCTCCAGACCTGTCTCCAGGGATCTGAATTCTGCGGTGTTATTGGTGGATTTTCCTAGGCTCCCCGCGTATAGTCGTATGATGTTCCCTTTACTAGCCTTGATTACTCCTCCCAGACCTGTTCTTCCTGGGTTGCCTTTCGTCGCCCCATCAAAATTCAACTTGAGGGAGCCTAGAGGTGGCAGTTTCCAGTTGCGCTCAAGTTGTGACTGTTGTCTGTTTGGATTGGGGTTGCGCCCACCGGTTAGTTGGAAAACCTCTAGGACTCTAGAATACTGATCAATGGGTTGCGCGCTACCCTCCTGGCAGTTGTGGCTCATCACCGTCTCACGTATCATGGAGGTTATTGTTTCCTTGATCTTCCCTTCTGGCCAGCTTTGGTTTCTAAAAATGCGCATGTTCCTTTCCTTCCATGTCGAGCCTATGATCATTCCTAGGGTGAGGATCCAACATAGGTTCACCTCTTCTTGGTCGCTGTAGTTTTCTCTCCGGAGCTTGATTGTTGCGGAAATGTTACCACGGATCCTATCGGATTGATGGAAGATACTTGCTGCCCAGGCCCACATTTATGCAGTGTAGGCGTATTCGTCGAGGAGATGGTTGGTTGTTTCTTCCTATGTTTGACAAAGATGACATCTTGATGTACCAGTGAAACCTCTTTTCCTTAGGTTATCCCAAGTTAGGATGCGGTTGTGTAATATTAGCCACTAGAATATCTTAATCTTTGGCCATTAGGCGTTGTTCCAGAGCTTATCCCAGTGTTGCGCTAGGTCATCTTGGTCTGGGTCCGCCATATAGTGCCAGAATTTGTTTAGGTTGAATTCTCCTCTGTCCTTTTTTCCCCACCTCAACTGGTCTTCTCCTTCCGTGACTGTTATTTTCCATCAACCCAGTTCCTCCTCCACCTCTTTTATTGTTGTTGCGGGTATCTCATTTTTCAGAGGAATAATCCCATCCTAGGTTCTCCATTTGTTGCGGTTTGTTCCCTGTTGCCAGTATTGATAGACGTTGATTTTTCCTTGCATGATGAGGTCTTGTTGGAGTATCCCTTTGTCCAGGTTTTCCATCCTTGGTTCTTGTTGCCAAGCGTCCTCCCAAAATATGGCTTTTCTTCCATTCCTAATTTCCCAAAAGTTATGTGTCTGAATCCATGCTTTGTTACGCCATGCTAGGTTCCAAATGGTTGAGCCTTCCCTGGTTCCTCCAAAGTGGATTCTGTCCTGGTCGCGGGTGTCTGGTGCGTACTTTTCCTTCCATAGGTTTACCCAAGGTGTTGTAGTTTCTTTGACCCAAGGCCACCATAGTTTTGCCCCATATGCATTGTTGGTCGTTTGTGGATCTTGCAACTCCAAGCCTCCTTTGCATTTTGGACTACAGACTTTCTCCTAGGCCACTAGGGCCCATTTTTTATTTGTTTCCGCACCTCACCACAAGAAGTCCCTCTGGATGGATCTGATTTTCTATAGGATCCCTTGTTGAGTGGGGAAGACTGACATCATATAGGTTGGGATAGCTTGTAAGATAGTCTTATTTAGGATCAGTCTGTCGACTAGATTAAGGGACCTATACGCTCAGTTTTTTACCTGCTCCTGTAACCTGTTTATTACTCCTTCCCAAGTTGACAACTTATATACTTTGTCTGTCAAAGGAACCCCCAAATACCTGGTTGGGAGTGTTTTCCGTTCAAAGCCTAGAATGTTGGTCAAATTCCTTTGGATAACTGGGTTGGTATTAAAGAAAAAGATCATCGACTTGGAGTGGTTGATCTTAGCGCCCGAGGCTTCTCCAAAATCTTCTAGGATGCATTTGTAGGCTTTGGCTTCCTTGACCATGGGTATGCCATGGAGGAGTGTATCATCTACAAACTTTTGGTGAGTTGAAGTAGGGCAATTTTTGAAGGGTTTGAGCCCTGTTATTTCTCCCATTGTTGTTGCGCTCTTTATGCTCCTGTTGAGGCCTTCCATCATCGGAATGAATAGGAAGGGGGACAACGGGTTTCCTTGCCTGGTCCCTCTCGTGGGCCAGAAAGGTTTGGCCGGGGCTCCATTGATTAGTAGTGAGTAGCTTGTTGTGGATACTAGGCTGACAATCCAACTGATCCAGTGTTGGGTGAAACCAAAGGCTTCCAAAGTCTTTATCATGTAATGCCAACTAATTTTATCATAGGCTTTTGCTAGGTCCATTTGTATTATCATCCCTCCCCTCTTCTGAAGTTTTAAGGTGTGAATGATCTCATGGGCCTGGATGATATTGTCTATTATTTGTCTACCTTCCATGAAGCCTGCATGATCTTGTGAGATCAGTGAAGGTAGGAGGGGTTTCAATCTATTTTCTATGACTTTGGAGATGATCTTGTAGATCACATTACAAAGTGCTATGGTTCTTTATCGGTCCAGGTTTTTGGCTTAATTTTCTTTGGGGATTAGGGTGATCATGGTTGCGTTTAGTGCTTTAAGGATGGAGGCAGACCTTCTAGAGTCCTTTACTACCTTATAGATGTCATGTTTGACAATTTCCTAGTAGGCTTTGAAGAACTCCACAGTGAAGCCATATGGACCTGGTGCTTTCCCACTGGGCATTTCCTGGAGAGCTTGATCAACTTCTTTTATGGCGATAGGTTTGTTCAGGAAGACATTTTGTTCCTTGGCAACTAGGTGTGGAATATGTTGGGTTATCCTCTGGATGGCCTCTGATCTATCTTGATGAGGTTCTTGGGCTATCCCGTGGAAGTGACCGACTAGAGAAATTTCGATCTCCTGATGTGACTCGTGCTTGATTCCATCCTGGTCCTTGATCTTCACGATTTTGTTATGGGTTCTTCTGGCCATGGTTGTTCTATGGAAGAACTTGGTGTTTCACTCTCCTTCCTTTAGCCATCGGATGTAGGACTTTTGACACCAGAGTGTTTCCTCCTGATGGCATCTCCCCTCCCATTATTGGGTCATTTGGAGCTCTTCCTTTTTCCGGTCCTCTATATAGCCTTCTCGCATGCAAGTTTCTTGGATTTTTTTCATTTTTTCTTCAATGTCGTTTTTCTCTGTGTTTATATTCCCAAAGATATCCTTGTTCCATTCCTTGGGTTTATTTCTGATGTATTTAAGTTTCTTGTCTAGTTTGAACATCCTAGTCCCTTTCTCCGGTTTCTCCTCCCGCCACCATTGTTTGATTTTTTCCTTGAAAGTTGGGTGATCGATCCAGAATTTCTTGAATCTGAAGGGTTTGTTCTTAGGTGTTGTATGGAAGCTTGCTTCTAGTTGCACTAGCTAGTGATCAGATCCACCCCAGGGGAGGATGTTGCAGTCTAAGGTTAGCCCCTACATGATGATTGACTCCGATATAAGGAATCGATCGAGTCTTGTAGCTACCTGGAACTGGTTCATCTGTTTATTGGTCCAGGTGAACTGGCCATTCTTGGTTTGAAGGTCTACCATCTCCTCTTTGTCTATAAAATTTGAAAACTCCTCTGCATCCCGATCCAATCTTCTCGTACCACCTTTTTTTCTGCAAGGGAGGTGATAATGTTGAAGTCCCCTACCAGGATCCAATGGAGGTTGGTGGCTCTGCCTTTTATATCTTCTAGGTGTCGAATCATTCCTTTCTTTTCCTCTAGCCCGTGGGGCCCATACACATTTGTGCATAGAATCTCCTTAGTGTTTCCTATGATTTGCATGCATATCGTTAGGGTGTACCTAGTTGCCTCGGCTGCTATTAAATTTAGGATTTGTGGGTTCCACAGAGTGAGTATGCCACCTGACCTTTGGTGGTCTTCGATGGATACCATCTTGTACTTGCACCAGTGTTGTTTACTGATTGCCTCCATTATGTCTATAGTACATTTCGTCTCTTGAGTAAAACAAAGATCCGGTTGCTCCTGCTTTAGTTTATTCCTAAGGGTTGTTTAGGCCTCTTATATTCCAAGTTATAACCTTCATTTTTAAACATGTGGGGGAGAGTGGGGAAAGTGTTTCTTGATCTTACCCGAGTTTATCAGTAGTGCTCCCAGCTCCTGTAGTGCTACGTTGTTTGATTTCTAGCCTTTTTTCCTCCTCGTCTGTTTGGGTGATAGGTGTCTTATCTCCCTGTGTGTGAATTTTTGTCCTCTGGCTTTGGCTTCCTCCTGTAGGAGGAACATGTATTGGATGCGGTCTATTTTCTCTGTTGGTACGTTGTCGACTCCTTGCCTTTTCCATTGTTCTAATATGTGTGTAAGGTCTATCCCTTCCCTTTCCACCAAGTCTCTGAGATCGAGGTCTTCTATGCCTACTTCACTCGGGGTCATCTCTGCATCCCCCTCTGCGTCTTGCATGGCAGTGTTGTCCTCTTTTGTTTCTCCGTCCATCGAGGTTGCGCAACTCCCCTGAGCTGTCGTAATGTTTGGTTGTTGGGTGGGCTCTTTTGTTGCTTGGTCCTTGACTTTTGGAACTTTTGCCAAGTACTTTTATTTTGTTGTCCCTTTTTTTGTTTGGTCCCTTCCTTCCATCGTATTCTAGGTCTTCTGGGTATTTCCTGTCGAGGTTTTATTTTTCTTTTATTTGCTCTGTTCCTGGGGTTCGGGGTTATAAACCCTTCCTCGTCTTGCTGTGTTTTGGGATTTATCACTTCCCTCCTTTTGTTTAGAGGGAACTCTCTGATCAAGTGTCCATGCTCATGGCATCATCTGCATCTAAACAGGATCTATTCGTAATCTATGTTCTGGATCCATTCCTCATCCCTGAATTTCAGACTTATGGCTTCTGGGAGTGCTCCAGAAATGTCCATCTCTATACAGATTCTTGCATATGATGTGTATCTTCCTTTTAGGGTGGCTCATGAGGTCTTCACATATTTCCCCAGTTTGTTTCCTATTGCATCAAAGGTAGAGGGCAGCCAATAGTCTAGGGGTAGGGAATAGAGTCTCAGCCATACTGGTACCCTTTTAAACGTTTCTTTCTCTAGGGAAAAATTTTCTTTCCAGGGTTGCATGTAGAGTCTCGTTGAGGCATGGAAGTATGGACCTCCCTTGAAGACTCCATCCCTATCCTCCAGGTTAATAAAGACTACTATGAAGAAACCCTTCGATCCTAGGTGGATCTCCACTTCTCTGTTTGGATTCCATTGATATTTAATCCATTTGTGCAGAGTTCTTTCTGTGGGCCATAACCTCGTGAATTTTCATATGAGCGCATGCGTCTTCATCCAATCCCTATAGATTTGTGTTTGTGGGTCTTCCAGTACCACCTTGGGTATCAATGCTATTTTGGGTTTGCATGGGTTGTGCTCCTCCGTCCCGTTAGCCTTCTCGGTCTACTGTGTTTCATTCTGAGTCTCCTTAGCGACTTCCTCCATGGTCTCATTTTTGTCCCGACTTCTTTCTTGATGCTTCCCTAGGTCTGATCTCGAGGTTCTTGTCGCTGGTGCCTTGAAAACTCCACTTCTTGGCCCTTTTCCTCTGTCCACCACTACCTGTTTGTATGAGGGGGTCCCCTTGCCCCCCCGCTCCCCCCTACTGCTCATGTTTCTCTTTGTTTTGGCCTCAAATTTCAAACCCTAGCTCACCGCGACTGTCAAAACCCATGATTGATACTGAATAATATTGTGTTATTATTCAAGTTTTTGTTTATTTGATGTTTATGATGCATGGTGTTGTACTTCAAATTTGTCAAATTTTGCAAAGACAAACTCAAAATTCAATGCATGCAAGATATTGCAACTTCTTTCTTTATTGAATAAGAAATCACGGTAATCCAAGGTAATTCTATATGTTGGAGCGTAATTATTGCATTTGAAGACGGTAGTGGAAAATGGTATTTCTTTGGTCAAGGATGGCACGTGGACTGCACCTTTTTTAAATAGGGTAGAAGTTTTAAATAGGTGATAGAGTGGGAGAGAGGATTTTAAATAGAAGAAGCCACCTCTGATGCCTTGAGTAGTTATAGTTTTGGGGACATTATGCATTGTATCAGGAAACACAGCAGTAAGTTTTGGTATAAAGAAGAGTTTAGTGAGAAGGGAATATAACTAGAACAAAATAAGAAACTCAAATGCTTTTGTAAGATGTTTGAATTTCAATAAGGAGAGGTCATGGTCGTCACTTAAAAATTTTGTTGTCTTGTCTTGGTAACCCCATCTTTTTGGTAGGTGTAAGTATGACACTTGCTTATTGTATGCAACTCATCTCAAGGAAGTGGGAAATCACAAATTTGTTTAGTCTCCTCTCTTCTTCCTTGTGCACTAGTAGGCTTGTAAGTCATCTCAAAAAAGTTAAGTGGTGACAAATATCTCTCATTATCCACAAAGTTGTTGTCTTTTTATCAAGTTCTCCTTTGTGGTTATGTTGCCTCGACCTTGTTGTTTTCCTTCATCTTCCTATTCTCATTTTGCATGATGTTTTCCTTGTGTTTCATTTAGTGTTTGGTCTTCTTGCCTTGTGGCTTGTCTTGGAAACCCTATGTTTTTGGTAGGTGTAGGGATGGAGACTTGTTTATTACATGCTACCTGTCTCAAGGAAGTGAGAAAACCCAAATTTGTTCAGTATCCTCACTTCCTCATGCACGAGTGGGCTTACCAATTTGACCTTGCAAGTCATATAAAAAAAGTTAAGTGGTGACCGAGACCTCTCCTTATTTGATAATTATTTTCTTATATTTTACAAGTACCCCCTTGTGGTTTTGTTTCCTCCTCCTTGTTGTTCACCTCCATATTCCTCTTCTCATTTCACATGGTGTTTTTCTTGTGTTTTATTTAGTGTTTGGCCTACTTGCCTCATAAACCCTATATTTTTGGTAGGTGTAAGGATGGTGGCTCATTTATTCCATTCTACTTTTCTCAAGGAAGTGGGAAACCTCGAATTCAATTGGTCTCGTCAATTCTTCCTTGTGCATGGACAAGCTTCCCAATTTGGGCTTGAAAGTCATCTCAAAAAAATTAAGTTGTGACCAAGAACTCTCCTTATTTTATGATTTTATTTTACTAAGTGCTCCCTTATGGTTTCTTTACCTCTTCCTTGTTGTTTTTATCGATCTTCCACTTCTCATCCTACATGGTGTTTTCCTTGTGTTTTAATTAGTGTTTGGTCTTCCTTCCTTGTGTCTTGTCTTGGAAACCCTATGTTTTAGGTAGGTGTAAGGATGAAAACTCAAAACTATTCCATACCACTCATCTCAAGGAAGTGGGAAACCTCAAATTCATTTGGTCTCCTCACTTCTTCATTATGTACGTGAAGGATTGTCAATTTGGGCTTGTAAGTTGTCTCAAAAAATTTAAATGGTGATAGATGCCTCTTATTTGATAATTTTTTTGTCTTTTTACCAAATGCTCCCTTGTGGTTTCATTGCCTTTTCCTTATTTTTCACCTTAGTCTTCCTCTTTCAAATTTTCATGGTGTTTTCCTTGTATTTCATTTAGTGATTGGTCTTCTTGCCTAGTGGATTGTCTTGACAACCACATATCTTTAGTAGGTGTAAGGATGGTGGATTGTTTATTCCATGCCACTCATCTCAAGGAAGTGGGAAATCCAAAAGAAATTTGGTCTCTTCATTTCTTCCTTGTGCATAGATGGGATTGTCAATTTGGAATTGCAAGTCATCTCAAAAAAGTTAAGTGGTGACCAAGACCTCTCCTTATTTGACAATTTTGTCGTCTTTTTACCAAGCACTCCTTAATGCTCTTGTTACCTTCGCCTTGTTGTTCACCTTTTTCATCCCCTTCTCATTCAACATGGTGTTTTCCTTGTGTTTCATTTAGTGTTCTGTCTTCTTGCCTTGTGGCTTGTCTTGGAAACCCAATATTTTTGGTAGGTGAAGTGGGAACCCCCAAATTAATTTGGTCCCCTCAGTTCTTACCAAATTCTTACTTATCCCCACTCATGTAAGGAGTGTGGCTCATTTTCTCTATGCCACTTGTGTCCCTTTGCTCTTCCTTGTTTGACAATTTTGTTGTCTTTTCACCTCTCCTTATGCTTGAATTTTGTTAAGATTTGCACAAGAGGAATAAYAAAAWCTCCAGTCTACAAATTGTCTTTATGGGTTTAGAGTGCAAAGGTCACTAAATGGTCCTAAAAATTCTTGGTGTTACCTAGATTTCCAATAAGTTAAATCTAGTCCTTACTATAAATCAAACATAAATTCTAGTATTCACAAACTCCCATGATCCAAGAGTCAAAAACCCTTGCAACCTTTGTATCTGTGGGTCGAGGCTTGAGAGGACATGTGTTTGACCTCATTGACTACATGAGGGAGATGGAACCATTGAAATAGAAGTGTTGCAACTAATGCTTCATTTTTTGTTCCATGGTTTTCATTTTGTGCCCTCGATTACATTTAGGTCAAGTGTCTCAAGAACACATGACGAAATGGTCCTGGAGGGCATAAAAACCAAACTAAAATATAGAATCGACTATGGTAAGCTCCTACAAACATGTTTGGGAAAGCTTGACATGAGGACGTTGTCCACATGCTCCCGGGGTAGAGATGTCCAAATTTGATCCTTTAATTCAAAAATTGCATTGTCCCTTCCCTAGATGGATCGACCTATTACTGCATTGTCGTTTCTCCCTTGCTTTCATGACATGATCAATAAAACACGTGTCAACCAATTCTTTGTTGGGAATATTTTGTAATAATGTTTTGTGGCACATTAGATTGATGCATTCAAGCTTTATGGTACTGGAATCTAGTGCTTGGGCACTGCTGTTGGGAGACGAACCTCTGGCAACTGGTCGAGCTTCTTAACGAATCTAGAGGGGACTGGTTTTGCAGAAGGTTTCCGCAATGAGGAAACCATCGATCAGAAGGCTGTTGCATCAATGTTAAAGTCAGGAGGACGAAGGGAGCGTAGGTTGGTTTCGGGTTAGGGAGCAAAGCCCGCAATGTTTTTGAAGAACTTAAAACTATACTCTGAGAATAATTGATGCCATTCCTAAATCCTAAATGAAGGCCGTTTTAATTGATGAAGCGAATCCATTCCGCCTTGCTGGGCACTCCTCCTGCTACTGCTACTGCTACTGCTACTGCTTCGAATGGATCAAATACCACCGTGGGTAAACAATGACTGCTTCCACTGTATCAAATACCACTGTATCAACTGCTTCGACTGGATCAAATACCACCATCACCGAATCCTTGCGTCTGCGCGACGTGATTATTGCTAAACCCTCAGAATCGTGCCACGACAACCGTCTGTTCTGCTCCACGTGGTTCTTGCTAAACCGTCATATATGTGCCACATGCATATTGTAAGACTGTAGGATCCGTGCCACGTGGATCTTGAAGGTGTAGGATCCGTACCATTTTCGTCGTATGGTTTGGAAATGAGCTGTCCAGATTTGACATGTGTCCATATGCACGCCGTAGATCTGTGCTACACTGGCCATCCGATCATTGAAAAGTGGTAGGATTCAGGCCGTAGATCTTTTCCGTATGGGCTGTCTGATCTTCGACACGTAGCTCTCTCCAGATTGTAGATCTGCCCTGTCCAATCGTCGACATGTGGCTCTCTCTAGGCCGTAGATCTGGGTCATCTCTTATTCGCCATGTGGCACTCTCATGGCCGTAGATCTGGGCCGTCCAAAATTCGACATGTGGCATTCTAGCGTAGATCTGGACTGTCTGATCATTGACACGTGGCCCTCTCTTGGCCGTATATCTGAGTCGTCCGATCGTTGACACGTTTCGCTCTCCTGGCCATAGATTTGGACCGATTGATTGTCGACACATGTCCCTCTCGTGGCCGTAGATCTTAAAGGTCCTATCTCCGACATGCGGCCTTCTCCTGGCCATTGATCTGGGCTATTTGATCCTCGAAACGTGGCACTCTTCTCGCCGTAGATATGGGCAGTCAGATCATTGACACGTGGTTTTCTCCTGGCCGTAGATCCGAGCCTTCAGATTGACGACACATGGCACTCTCCTGGTCGCAGATCCTGGCCTTTCGATCATCGACACATGGCCCATTTCTGGCCATAGGAATGTAGACATTCGATTATCGACACGTGGCCAATTTCTGGCCATAGAAATTAAGTCGTTCGAATGTCGACACGTGGATCATATCTGGCCATAGAAACTTAGCCGTTCGATCATTGATAGGTGGCTCATTTCTGGCCATATAAATTAGCTATTCGATCATCGACAGGTGTCTCGTTCGATCGTCGAAAGGTGGCCATAGAAATTATCCGTTCGATCGTTGACAGGTGGCTCCTTCGATCATCGAGAGGTGGCCATAGAAATTAGCCGTTGGCTTTCACCAGTAGCGGTAGCTGGAAGGCCTTGTAGGAAGGGGCTTTCGGAACAAATTCGTAATTGAACGATCTCCAGTTGCAGGTCGCGTCGGAGCATGGGGTGAAATAGAAGATAACTCTTGTCCCGTCATTCCATCCGCCAGTATGGATAAGTGTGACGTTGTTGGGGAGATCTGGTTGGAAGCGTACCATCGGTTGGCCGCAAAGTATGCGAAATGCCTGAGAAATTCATAAATACGGGGCACCATTAAGAAATCAAACGCCAACGGAGACCGTCTTTGATTAAGAAATCCATAAATATCCCGCAATTTGTACGCGTTTTGCTGGTGTCTGTCTGAGTCGCCCACACCGCGTTTGTGAATTTTGTGCAGAGAGACAATAAAATGACAGATTGGAACGATACTAAACTTGTGATATGATAAATCTGGTAGACCCCGAGGGATACCAACGGTACGCGTTCCATGTCAATATCATTGCAGATATAATTGAATTTCAATATCAGCCAGCCTATAAATCTCTTCTCTTCCCAAATATGAAAGCGAGTTTCTGTTGGTAAATGGAAATTTACTATTTAATATCATCTCTTTTGTCGACATCATTACACCATCGTTGATAAACTCTATCGAGAACAATTGCCATGTTTCGAGGTACTTACATTTTTCTAAGCTAGCCCGATAGTGGGCTTTAGGGCTCTATAGCCAATCACTCCCTTCCACCATCACTTAGAAGTTTTCTCTTCTGAGATAGAATCGTGCCACACACATGGAAATAAGTTATAATAAAA
>JASDQU010282369.1:2300-14630 GCA_032191745.1 Picea mariana
TATTCATGAGGTTAATGAATGACATGCTCTAGAAACATCTTAACCAATTTGGGTTAGTGTTGGATTTGGAAATATGTTTTTCTCTAGGGATAAGCTCATCAATGTCTTGGACTTAGCCTTGAAATCACATGTTTTTATTGCCTATTCTATATCTTACCCAATTCTATATCTTTAACAATGTATTTTGTATATTTAATAACCTCTTATATATATATTTATAGACCTATTCGATGATATTATCAAAGATACATATATTGTATAGCATAACAGGTATATCCTATTATTAGGCATACCAATTAGCATATATGAATATCTAGCTTTCCTACTAGATAGGCATACCCATAGAATATACATACTGATAAAAACGATACCTATAGGAACATCAGCTAGGCATATTTAATTAGATAGGCATACCCATATATCATGCATACCTAACCTACCTACCTATAGGCATATTGATAGCATCTTGGGTTATTCTAAGAATGAGGAGCAACATTAGGAGCACCGTCAGATGATGTTATAGAAGTTGCAAGAGAATCAATTATATGCTAAATTAAGTAAGTGTGAATTGTTTAAGGGGGAGATTCAATGTCTTGGGCCCAGGATATTACAATTAGGGCTTAGGGTGGACCCTAAGAATATAGAATCCATATCTAGTTTGCCAACACCAAGGAGTGTAATAGAGAAAATAAGTTTTCTAGGATTAGAAAGCTATTATAGAAGGTTTGTAAATAATTTCTCGAAGATGTTAGGTCCACTATCAAAGTTGCAAGGTAAGGATTCAAGTTCCTATAGACATCCCTTCATGAAGAAATATTTTAAGAGTTGACAAAGCTCCTCATGTATTCACTAGTACTAGTACTTCCTGATTTTGACAAAGAATTCCTAGTATGCACTGATGCAATTAAAGAATCTATTGGGGGCATGCTCATGCAATATGGAAGAGTAACAATCTACAAGTGAAGGAATTTGAACACCCATGAACAAAAGTAAATGACCCATTATTTGGAAATTCTATGTACAATACATGCTCTAAAAGCATGGTGGTATTATCTAATTAACATAAAATTTGAACTATGAAAAGATCATGAAGTTTTGAAATACTTGCAGAATCAACAACAATTGAATTACAAACAATGACGTTGGTTCAAATTTTTGAGTAACTATGACTATGATATATTGCACATAAAACTAATGGAGAATCTAGTGGTTGATGCCTTGAGTCAAAGGCAACATGTGGGTGCAATACTTGAAGCTCCATCATACTTAAGAGTGGTAACCAAGATATGATCTGGAGAAGATAAATGATATAAAGAAGTATGCTAGACATTATTACAAAGGAAGGTTTGTATAGAAAAGGAATTCATAAAGTACAATGAATATCATATGGATGAAGATGGGGTATTTCTTTGGAGGAACATAGTTTATGCACTAGACCATGGGGATTTGAGGAGGTTAATAGTTCATGAAACATATGATGCACCTTATTTTAGACACCCAATATATCAAAAGGCATACCAAAGTATGGAGCAACCATATTACTAGTAGTTTTGAAATAAGATATAGCCTCATATGTATCTCGATGGTTGGAATGTCAATAGATAAAGGAAGACCAATAACATCTAGTAAGAAACATGAATCCTTTATGTGTAACACCTTGGAAATGGGAAGAGATATCCATGGACTTCATCACTAGATTGCCTAACACCTTTGGTGGTAATGACTAGATACTAGTAGTAGTTGATCAATTGACATAGATAGGTCACTTCATCCTAGTAAATACTACTCATTGAGCATGTGATATATCCCACATTTTTATCTAGGGAGTAGTAAGGTTGCATGGTGTACCAAATATTATCATGATAGACCGTGACTCCAAGTTTACATCCAAGTTATGGAAAATTTTGTTTCATGAATTACACATGAAGTTAAGTTTTAGCACTACCTACCATTCATAGATAGATGGCATATAGAAAGAGTCCATAAAAGTTTAGAGGACATGCTTAGGATGTATGCAATGAATCAACCAAGAAGTTGGGAAGACTATCTAGCCTTGGTAGAGTTTGCTAATGATAATGGATACCATCACTTTATAAAGAAAGGTATATTTGAAGTGTTATACAGATGGAAGTGTAACTCTCTTATGAGTTGGGATAACCTAGAAGTACGGTTGACTCAAGAGCAGTATACTCTCAAAGAAAAGGAAAATATAGTGAAGCAAGTTCAACAGAATCTAAAGACTTCTCATGATCGGAAAAAGCACTATGTAGACAAGAAAAGGATAGAACAAAAAGTTTTAATGTTGGAGAAAAGGTGTTCCCTAGAGTTTAGCCAAAGAGGAGTTCATTGTGTCTGGGGAAATGAAAGAAGTTAGCACCTAGATATTGTGGATATTTTAATATCATGGTATAGATAGGTGTTGTGGATTACCAACTAGAGTTACCACCACACGAGAAAAATCATGAATTTTTTTGTGTATCTTTACTTAAGAAATATGTACATGACCCTAGTCATGTGTTGGACTTTGATGTTATACAAATGAAGGAAACTTGAGAATTTCTCACTTAATCATTGAAAATCATTGACAATAATCAACTTCGTTTGTGCATATGAGTAATAAATTGGGTTAAGGTCCATTGGAAACACTAATTAGAAGATGATGACACATGGGAATTGGAAATAGAAATGAAGAAGCTTTACCCTCTTTTACTTGATGATGATACAACTTCATGATGCAACCATTGTTAGTGGTGGAGGAATTGTAACACCCCGATGACATAATCCTTGTTATGATGTTAGGAGATGTTACTCTAATATTTTTTTGTTACTCTTGGTTGAGTATATTAGACCTAAACATTTATGATATTTGGCCAAACTATGTGGGACATTGGTATTTCTTATTTTATGAGTTAGTTTAGTATTCAATGCTCTTTATTAATGGCTATTTAGCATTGTTGACGCTTTGATGATGTTATGCTATATAAATAAATTGGATGCCTTGTTATTAAGATACTTCAAAATTGTCTACATAGTTTATCTCGAGAAAGTTTTACGACAAAGATACCTAATGTTATGACATATGCATATGTGGATGCCCTGTTATTGAGACATTTCATGTTATGATGTGATTTATAATGATGCCTTGCTATTAGGATATTTCATGTGGTTTATTATGAGCATGGTTTTGCATATAAATTGGTATCTTGGATGCACTAATCTATTATAGGTTGAGGACCTTGGTAGACAATGAGGAAATGTGCCTAGGAGAAGGGATAATGTCTCAAAGAGGATAACTATCATATCTTAGATCTTAGGAAGCCTTTGGGAAAGAGAAGAGTCCTGAAAAATGATCATCAAAGTTAACTTGGGTAAAAGGGGAGAAAGGGAAAAGGTTCTGACAAACTTTTGCCTTGTCATTGACACTTGCAAATTCACTCTCAAGCCCAAATTCACCCTTGCATGAGTTGGGAGAAAGCCACAAGACAAATCTTGGGAAAATGTTACATTGATAGGGATTACAAAAGAAGTTTCATGTCCATTGTTGGGGCTGGCTAGCTCATGAGGAAGTGGTTATGGGAATGACCTTGATTTTGTAGTATTGTTTGGGATTCTTTATTTCTAGTTGAGTTGAATTATTGACTTCTCCAACCTGATATATGTGGACAAAGGGGTTAGGAGTGTGCCTATAACATTAGGGAGTGATTAATATCACTATGCCTAGATCCTTGTACTTTTCTCTTGGACCTAATTAAAAGATTCAACTACTGAGTGTGGTTGCAATCACCATAGGATGAAGGTTGTAGTCGGTTCTTTATAGAGAAAGACATCGTTGTTGAGTGTGGTTGTGATCAACAAATATGAAGGTGGTAATAAGATATTTGTTAAAAGGGGTCCTTTGTCTTTTATGGTTACAATCATCAAGGTTGAAGGTGTTATTAATACCTTACACGCCATAACCTTATGGGATTTTAAGGTGTTGTAAGTCTAGGATCCTCTCCACCACACCAAGGTTGACTTGTTGAGAGCTTGATTATGTTATTCATTGGGTTACTGTCTATGATTTCTTGGGAGATTTTGTGTTTGTAAATCTTCCTCACCTCATTGAGCCTGATCTTTACTTGGGGGGAAACACTTGTGAAGGTGGTTGCATTTGTTGGATGGAAAATAAACCCTTAGGTGTGATTTCCCCCTTGTTGATTGAAGATCGATTTGCGGGATTTGGAGCATTGGTAGCTCAACCTTTAGATTAAAAAGATAGCTTAAGAAGTACATGTAGTTTACATTTATGTATTGTTTTTGTTTCCTTTAATATATTTCTTTTGTTAATTTAGCTATGTGTTTATTCCTTATGGATTCCTAGTGTAATTCATGTAATGTGTTTTGGTTGGATACTTAGATTTGGTTATTTGATCTAGATTTGGAATTTTGAGTATGTTTTTTGTATTAAAGAGAAAAACAAATTTATAGTAACACCTTGATGGGTGGTTACAATAATCAATTTTCCAAATAGCCATGTTGATGAAAGAATGAGGACCAGATTGGAAGGATTCCTGTGCTATTTTAACTAGGAAAGCATTAGTGAATTAGAACAATGATGGAGTGGGGATAGTACCCATGAAATATATTTATTCCTCCAATACAAATACCATTGTTTCTCTAATGCCAAAGCCTTTGGGTAGAACATATCTATCCCTTACACCAATGCATGGATCCAAGCACAACATTTCATATTAGAGAGTCCTTGGGTCATACAATGAGGCATTCATGACAAAATATTATCCACACTGCAAGTCCATACCTTGTGATCAATATGGATTACTTATAGAGTGAGAAACATAGACTATGATCTATTGTTTCATCATTTATTTCACATTGCGTGGGAATTTAAATTCCCAATACACTATTGTTTGGCCATGCTTCCAAGTGTGGGCACTACAAATTAAATAATCAAATCTTAAGCTATCCCTAAGCTCTTGAAAAGTACCATAACACACTCACACTCATGGGTCTCAACATTACAAGAGACACTTTTGATGATACTACAAGGGTGTTGAGTTTGTGGTTGCGACGAGAGACATCAGTACCTTAGAAGTTATATAAAGATACATGAACAATGTTGAAACAACTAAGAACATATGACAATATAAGAATACATATCAATAAATCCATTTTTCTTTAAGGGTGGCCATGGATCCCCAATTGGATTATGACTAATTGAATAATTTCATGGATATAGTTGTAGAAATGGTGTATATTGATGTAACTTAATCACATTTTCACATCTTATCTCTACCTAATTTACAAAATGTCTTGGCTAGTTGGAGCTTATGTATTCAATCTCATTATCTCCATATAAAACACTGCAACAAAGAAGGAATATCATTAAGGAAAATTTTAGCTCGATAAATTACTTGTGTAGAGATTCACACACATGAATTACTTAGAAACCAAAAGCACGAATCCATTGGTTCTTTCATCATAGTTGGCCCACATTTATGGTGGGGTGGGGTGCATTATTCAAACTTAATGGTTAATTAAGTTGGAGATCAATGTCAAGATGATGCAAAGGAGAATAGACTGGAAAGTGCTATTAAATGATTATCTTCTAAATCGATGACAAGATGATTATGTAGCAATTGTACCTACAATTATTTAGGCTTTGTCTAAACATTTGACCTTTTGAATTTTTTCACTTTGGTGAAATGACTATTTTTTGTTGTTTAAATTGCATTTTTGAATGCATAAATGGATTCAGTGCCTTGAAAAACCCTTAGAGCACTAGAATTATATAGACACAATCACTCAAATATGGAGTTCCAACAATTTTTGGCTACCAAAAACTCTATCGTTTTAGAGTAAGTACACTTATTTCTATCTTTTGAGACAACTCGAGAGACGATGCATTCATGGATCCGAGGTGTTTGGTGGAGACCAACTATTTAGTGTCTCTAAAAACTTTGGCTAAGGTTTGTTTTAGCAGATTCTAGTATTAATAGTGATGGAAGATCCCTTTGGAGGTGGTTTTGGAGGCCAATGGTGGTTTTGGCGTTCGAATTGTCATGCCAGTTCTGTTAGAGCTCAGATTAGAGGTAGAATAGATGACGTCGAGCTCGACTTTGAGGTTGATGACAAGGATCTGGAGGAGGTTTTCCCCATGGATGAGGGGTTCATCAAAAGTCAGTGGTTAAAGAGAGCGATCGACCTGGCGGAATTAGAGCCATTGGATCAGCGTATGGTCAATATCGATATGAGTGCAGTTGCGTTGACTATCTTCCATGCGACCCACAGGGTAAGTTGGTGGGAGGACCCAGGAGGATGTTATAATTGAAAATGCGAAAAACACAATTCACATATGATAATTAACAATCACACAGATTAGAAACACAAGGATTTCACATGGTTCACCCAAATGTTGGGCTATGTCCACCAAGCATAGGAATCAATTGTCTTATTATTCAGATCATGGATATTAAAGCAGACTTGCAAGTTCTCTCATATCTTCTCACTCTGTCTCTCTGCCTCTACGGGCTTACATGAATTTATATGCATTTACACCAAAAACTGATTATTAAATGCACTCCTATCCATATTCTAACTTGGTCTATTTTAGTTGCAACAAACATAGAATAATAGGATCCAAATCCATCCTTGGAGGAATTTGTTTTCACCAAATCCCAACAATCTCTACCTTGACAACAATTAACCTGATACCTTGCTCCTTCCTTTTGTTCATCACCTTTTCTGCAAGCCAAGAGAAGTCAAGCACCACTGTAGCTTCTCTAATAAAATTGGTTTCATGATCTTGCCTGTGTGACTTGCACGAGTTTGGATTTCCTGAGGGGTCACTCCACCTCCAACATGTCTTCCACAACTATGTTGTGAGACATATTTAGTGATAGGTCTCCTCCTATCCAATACACCCGTAAAATATACATTACAATTATCACAGACCATCTCAGTGTAACCATTATAGATGACATTTGTACTTCTCAAACGCTAAAGCACCCATTTCACTGCAACACTTGAAAATTGTCACGTATCTGACAACATCATTAGCATGTGAAACATCTTTTCTTAACCATTTCATCACATACAAAAGACCTCCTACTGAACTTACACGAGACATAACTTTTCTTCTTTATATACAGGACCTATGCTTGAAGAAAACTTATAATAGAAAGAAAGAGGGATAAAAAATGGTTTTACAATGTTCATACTGAACTCCAACCACAAGTTACCATTACCATCTCTGTGTACTTCTATGTCCATAATTTGTTTTGCTGCTCCTTGATCCCTCATCTAAATTGTCCTGTCCACCTGAGTCATTTTCTTATTGATTTTATCCATGCTTCGACTTGCATTGAGCATATCATCAACAAATAACATCAAGAATTTGAATTTACTATAAAATGTATAGTCATTCATACCCTTTGAAAAATTCTGACTCACTATGAAGGATTCAAACCTCTTGTATATTTGCTTGGGTACCAATATGCCATACAATGAATTATCTAGCATGCACACAAATTTGTCGTTGCGATATTGAATCAACCCTTTTGGTTGTTCCATACATACTATATCTCTATCAATGATGACCTTGTGAGAAGTAGGATCCCACACACAACATCCATTTATACCACCATCATAACTTGCAGAGATATAAAACAAGAAGGAATTCAGAAACAAAGATTTTAAGTCCGGAAATGATTTACCGTTTACCAGTATCTGCAACTCTTTCTTGCTCTTATGACCTTGATGCTTATGACATAAAAAAGAAGATACATCTGTCACTTCAGATGTTACTTCAGTACTCTCTTACAGCTTATAAAGGTTATCAACCTTTGTTTCCTTCATCACTACTAAATTACCTTTCGACAATGTGAGTGCTCCACCTTGACCTGTATACTTATATCCACAAGAATCCAACACTCCCAATGAAATAAAATTTGATTTAAGCTCAGGTACATATCTAACATCCGTTAATTCCCTAACAATACCATCAGACATCCTAATTCTAATACTACCAACCCCAACAGTTTTACAAGGAATACCATTTCCTCTAAACACTACACCCTCATCAACAGATTGGTAAGAAATGAACCAATTTCTATGTGAGAACATTTGGTGGGAGGCACCTGAATCTAACTCCCATTCTTTTTGATATTGTAAATTACAAATGGATAAAAATTGATCAGTCATACCTGAATTTGTTACAGCCAAATTTGCTTCCTTCGTAGAGTTTTCTTCAGATTCCTTTCTTTTCCAACAATATTTCTTGAGATGTCCCGTTTTTCCACAATACCAACATTTTTCTTTACCCTTTCTGTGTCTTGACTTAGATCTAGAAAAACTTCTCCCATTCTTCTCTTTAGTTCGACCTCTGACCATCATCGTCTCTGAAGTTGAGGTTTCTTGACTAGATTTTCTCCTCATCTCCTCAGCCAACAAAGCTCCCACAACAGAGTCATAATCTAAAACATCTATTGAGCTATTGAGCTAAATCTAATAGAGGTGATTAGAGCATCCCAAGACTCAGGAAATGAACACAATAGTGTAATAGCCTTATCTTCATCTTTGAATTTAACTTCCATACTAGTCAATTGAACTATAAGGGTATTGAAGGTATTTAAATGGTCAACAAATTTTGTACCTTCTTTCATCCACAAATTGTACAATTGTCTCTTCAAGTAGATTATGCTCGTCAAGGACTTCTTCATATATAGACTTTCCAACTTACTTCATAAGCCTGATGTTGTATCCTCTCCTATGATATTAAACAGGACATCATCCGCCAAACATAAACGAATGGTACTGAGATATTTTGCATCCAAATCTTCCCATTTCTCATCCATCATGGCTATTGTTTCTTTTTCTTGCATGCCAATGCTTTTTGCAACCCTTCGTTGCACCAGTAAATCTTGCATCTTGAGCTTCCAGAGCTCAAAGTTGCTTTTACCGCTGAAATTTTCAACTTCAAACTTTGAACTCTGCATCTTAGCCATTAGCACAAAATATCCTAATACCCACTGCTTATAATAACCAAGGCCCTTTAAAAATAATGTGAAGGAATAATAGTATAAACTCTAAAAGGTTTAATAAAAAATCCTTTTAGCAACCTCACTTTTAATTAAAAAAATAAAATTCACCTTTTAATTCACTTTATACCTTTTACATACTATATTCCAAATATAACTTTAACATACTATATTCCAAATATAGTAAACCTTTTAAAAGCAACCTCCATGTGACTTGAATTGTTCACGTTTTTAAAAGGAAATTCAATTTTAAAAACCCCAAAATTCAATTCTTCATACCTTAAGTTTTTCACAAAAAACACACGAATATTTCCTTGGGAGATCGGTGCTCCTTGGACCATTTAAAGGGAGCATTAGTTTGATCTAGCAGCACTCCTTGAGTGTGGATGGGGGAGCATTAGCGCTCCTTGAGTGTGTATGGGGGAGCGACGACGCTCTGTGATGCATACACCGGGTGCGCGAATTTTGTGAAATTTTAATTTCACAAGCGTGAGAGCGTTGACGCGTCTCTAACACTACATAGGGAGCGCCGATGACTTTCTAATCAATTCAATTCACGATCTTTCACCATGGATCTAGTTCTCACGGATCTTCGACGCAACTCTGATACCAATTGTTAGAATTGAAAATGCAGAAAACACAATTCACATATGATAATTAACAATCACGCAGATAAGAAACATAGGGATTTCACGCGGTTCACCCAAACGTTGGGCTACATCCACCAAGCATAGGCATCAGTTGTCTTATTATTCAGATCATGGATATTGCAAAAGAATTGCAAGTTCTCTCATATCCTCTCACTTTGTCTCTCTGCCTCTACGGGCTTACATGAATTTATATACATTTACACCAGAAACTGATTATTAAATGCACTCCTATCCATATTCTAACTTGGTCTATTTTAGTTGGAACCAACACAGAATAATAGGATCCAAATCCATCCTTTGAGGAATTCGTTGTCACCATCCCAACAGAGGAGTCAATGCAGCTCCCACCCTAAGATCATTAGAAGGGGGATGCTCCTAGGGTAATGCATCCAAATCCATCACCACCTTTGCATGCAAATGCAAAGACATCAAAGAAATAGTCTTTTGGTGAATCCATCCCTCTGAGCTCGAATCCACAAAGTTCTCCTGTTACTGGTTCTCAAGAGAAGAAGGTGAGACACTGGAAGGTAAAGAGGGAGAAAAGAAAAATGGTGGTGTGAGCAGATGTTGAAATTGGGGCGATACCCGACTTACTAGCTATTTTGGATTTTTCTTAGTGATTGGTCATTTTGAACTATTGAATCTTCAAGCCTTTCAGGAGGTTTTCTCTAAGCTTGAAGCCCAAGGTTTAAGGCTTATTTTTCCTCAGTCTTCCCTTCAGGAGTTGTGGTGGATCTGGAGGATCAAAACTTAAATGGTTTGATCATAATAATTAATATGTATGGCCCTTATGCATATAAGGTTCCTTTATGGATGGAGGTGGAAAATTTTGGTTATTTAGGTGCCCCGAATGTCATTATTGGAGGATACCTCAATTTCACGCTATTGTTACAGAAGGTATAGAGATGCCATCCTCGACAGTGTTGAATTTGGTGACAATGAATTCCTCCAAGGATAGATTTAGATCATATTATTCTGTGTTTGTTGCAACTAAATAGACCAAGTTAGGATATGGATAAGAGTGCATTAGATGAATTAGTTTCTTGTGTAAATGTATATAAATTTATGTAATCCCATAGAGGCAGATAAGGGGATGATGTGAGAGAGGATATGAGAGATCTTGTTAGTCTACTGTAATCTCCATGATCTGAATAATAAGACAACCAATACCTCTTCTTAGTGGACGTAGCCCAATGTTTGGGTGAACCATGTGAAATCTCTGTGTTTTTCTTATCTGTGTGATTGTTGATTATCATATGTGAATTTTGTTTTCCGCATTTAAAATTCTAACAATTGGTATCAGAGCGAAAGTGAATTGAGTAGGTTCCACAGGTGGGAATTGAGTAGAAAGTCATTGACGCTCCCTAGGCAGGGTTAGAGGCATGTCGACGCTCTCACACTTGTGAAATTCCATTTTTCATAAAATCCACGCACCTGGTTCCTGCACCACAGAGCACTAGCGCTCCCCCATCCATAGTGAAGGAGTGTTGATATCACACTAGTGCTCCCCCATCCATAGTGAAGGAGCGTCAATTTCCCTTCAAGGAAACACTCGTATGTTTTTTTATGGAGTGAAAAAGTAAAGGTATGGATTTTATACAATATTTGGTATTAAATATTGTTTGCATAAAACAAAAGGGTGGAGGATGCTTAAAAAGGTGAACCTTGTATTGTATGCATATTATATTAAATATTGTATGCATAAATTCAAGTGGGTGGATTCTTTAAAAAGGTGAATCATTTTTTTTCAATAAAAGGTGAGGTTAGTAAAAAGGGTTTTTATTAAACTTTTTTTTATTAAACCTTTTGGAGTTTATACCATTATTTCTCCACATTTTTTAAAGGGCTTGGTTTTATAAGAAATGGTTTTGGAATTTTTTCTTCTGTTAATGGAGAAAACTCAGAGTGTTAAATTCGAAATTGAGAAGTTCAATGGCAAGAACAATTTCGAGATCTGGAAGGTTAAGATGCATGATATGCTCATGCAACAAAGCGTGGTGAAAGCGCTTTTGGGAAAAACAAAACAACCTGTGACCATAACAGATGAAGACTGGGATGAGATTGATGTGAAAGCATTGAGTGCCATACGTCTGTGTTTGGTCGATGATGCTTTGTTCAAAATTTTCTCGAAGAAGACAACAGCCGGTTTGTGGACAAAGCTGGAAAGCTTGTATATGCCGAAATCCTTGACGAACACGATCTTCCTGCAAATACAATTGTACAGTTTGCGCATGAAGGAAGGTACAAAAATAGCTGATCATTTAAATACTTTTAATACTCTTTTAGTCCAGTTGACTAGCATGGGAGTGAAATTCAAATCTGAAGATAAGACGATTACATTATTCTGTTCTTTGTCCGTGTCATGGGATCACTTTGTTACCTCTATTAGTTTCAGCACAACAGAAAGTATTGAGTTTGATGTTATTGTTGGAGCATTGATGTCTGAGGAAACAAGGAAGAAAACCAATTCAGAAACCTCTACATCTGAGGTGATGGTGGTCAGAGGAAGACCTAAGGAAAGAGGACATGTTCAGAGGGATTTCTCTCAGTGAAAGTCGAAGGGAAAGAAGAGCAAACTTAAGTGTTGGTTTTGTGGAAAATCTAGACACCTGAAGAAGGATTATTGGAAGAGACAACAAGCCTCC
>JASDQU010282376.1:1393-14629 GCA_032191745.1 Picea mariana
AGAGAAGGTTTTGTTTGCTTGGTTTTGATTCCTAGATTTTATTAGCGTATGTTGTTTATTTTTGTTAGTTGGCCAGAGATGTTTTCCATAAAGTATTTGGTTCGGGCAATATTCCTCCACGCCGCTCACGCAGAATGTAAGGGATACCCCCGAAAGATCCCAAGGGTTACCAACCTTTGCCTACTGATCCACCAGAGGGCTCTCCTCAATAGAGTGAAGTTCAGGGAACTGCCACTTCACAAGTGGAAAGAACTGACTCCTTAGAACATTTCCAAATTTCTGATTCTCTAGAGTCCTTTTGACTTCCTCATGGTTACGAGAGACGTATTCTTCGACTAAATTCATCCGGAGAACTTGTTGTTGATACTTCTGGAATACTAACCAGGCCCCTCATAGGCCCTGAAGGTGAGAATACCTTTTGGACTACTGACATATTTAGAAACCCGCCTCTCACAGTGTGAGATCTTTTTGGCTCAGGGGCAGGTTTTGATATACCTGTCATCTCCCAATTGCCTGAAACGTTAGCTACTTACATGATACCATTAGAACACTTTTCTAGTACACCCAGAAATGCCATCGTCATGTCAAACACACAGTCAATTGGTCCTCACTCGACCATTTCTCTCCGGATGGCCCATTCCACTATGGTCCTGCATGTTGCTACAATCCCCATTGGAAATGTGACACCATCCCAGGCTCCAATTGGAACACCACATAGACCAACTCCATCAATTCCACTTGGGTACAAAGCTCTGAATCCTTCCATTTCCAACACTACCTAGGTTACACCCGGAAGTTCTATGCCTACACCTTTATTTGGAGGAGATAGTCTTGGTGGCTCTATTCCATTTGGAGCCTCCGATCATTCATTCACTTCTGGTTTCCAGATCCCTCTAGGCACTCAACCTCAAGCTGGTGGGAAACTTCCATTTGGGAGTCAAACTCAAATGGGGACACAATCTCATCTTGGGGGGAAATCTCAGACTGGAGTCCCTAACCCGTTGTATGGACATAATGTGACACAAAATCCTTGGCACATTCCTTTTCCGAGAAATCCGCTATTCCCTGGGGGGAAACATCATCAAGGGAAAAAACAACCTTATCCTCCTCATGGAAAAAATGTTTATCTCCCTTATGGGAAAACCCATCAACCGACTTATAATCCTCATAACCCATCAGGTTATCCTCCATTTTCACATGTTTCTCAACTAGCATCGAATCCTATTTATTCTGGTTAGCAACAACCATATGTAGGAGGATCTATTGGATACAATTATTCACCTAACCAAGTTTACGACCCTACTGGTGTCCCTATGCCACACTAGTAAGTTAACCGACAACTCTCGTTTCTTGCAACTCTGGATCTCCTAGACTTGTCTTGGTTGACCAATGATCCTATATTGCATTATCCCTTTTGGCTAGTGATCCCTGCTAAATTACCTTTCAATATTCCAAAATTTGACGGTAAACCTGGAGAAGACCCGAACAATCATGTGATGACTTTCCATTTATAGTGTTCATCAAACTCCTTAATGGACGATTCTATACGTTTACATATTTTTCAACGAACACTTACGGGCTCAACAACCAAGTGGTATATTGAACTTCCACGTGGTTCGTTCCAAGATTTCAACTCCCTTGCTATGTCCTTTCTCACGCACTTTCAACTACCCATTAGTTACTAGACAGGTACCGAACTCTTGACCTCCCTTCGTCAGACTAACTTCATACATATCTCTGATCATATTCATGAGTGGAGACGATGGCAGAGGTTTATCAAAGAAATCATTCCTGACCAGTTAATGGTGGAATGGTTTACTAAATCACTGCTACCCCCGATTGCTCATGATGTTGCCATGGGTGGTGAAGTCACCAAGGAAGAATCCATTTCTAGGGATCAGTACTTATATTTGGTCTATTCACAATATGGTACTTTGTATGAGTTGATCCCAAATGCTACCTGTGTCACTATCGATCCATATAAACCTCCATCCACATCACATGTGGATGGAGTTATCGGCTCTGTCAAAACCCAATCTTCTTCCCAGTCGACTAGAACGACAAATCGGTCAGCTTTGGCACCCACTCCCAGTTTGACCTCACTCTCCTCTACCTCCCCCCAAACTCAAATATTTGAGGTGAATGCAGTTCAATCTACCCCTTCACAACAATCCAGAGGTAAGAAGAAGAGAAATAACAAACCCAAAAAGATTAACAACAATGAACAACCCAAAGCTCAAAACCCACCACCTGCTACCGAAAATCAACCACAGTGGAAGCCGAAATTCCCATGTCTTATTTGTGGTGACGATAACTACACTCGAGACTATCCACATCATGATGAAGTGGCAAAACATTTTAAAGGGAATTCCCAACTCGACGTTATTACTCAGGCTTTTCCTCAACAGCAATCAATGGTTGCTCAAACCCCTTCTCCAGAGGCAGTTCTAGCCACCCTTCTAATGATGAAGCCTCGACAAGTGCCCATATTTATATGTTTAACGGGATTTATTTAACCACTCGCTCTACGACCTACAACATGTCAGCTCAACCTAACAAAGGAAAAGTCACTAACAGTACTTTACCAGATCCATCACCATCCTCCATTAGTTCTCCATCTATTAGTCCTCCCTCTGGATCGCTTCAAATAGAGAAACCTACATTCAACTCTATATTACGCCCTCCCAAGAGCACCATCCGTAAATCTACTTTTAATCCTAGTTCACGTGCCGCCCAAAACTACAACATTGTTGAAGATTTGTCTCAAGCACCATGTGCTATGTCTGCGTTAGAAGTTCTACAGCACTGCCCAATTCAATGTAGAATGAACTTGGTTGTTATTGTCGCTTTTGATCCCAAGTCATCCAACAATATCACGTTTAACCTGAAAAATTTTAAGTCTCGACTCTCTCACCAACTTGATTTTCAAATTGATGTTGTTGTTCACAATCAACAAATTCATCGCACTATCTTGGATGAGGGAGCCTCTACTTGTGTCATGTCTTTAGCTTTTTGGAAAGGCTTAAAATCACTCGCACTTCACAAATCCCCAACAATGTTGCGTGCATTCGATGGGCAAGGTTTTCATCCTCATGGTCTTTTGCAGACCCTATCCGCCCAGTTGGGTGGAAAAATCATCTATGTTGACGTCAAGGTGGTCGATGCTCCCCTCGATTACAACTTATTACTAGGAAAAAGTTAGTTTTATGCTATGATTGTCATTTCTTCATCGGTGTTTCGATGTGTACAATTTCCTCATCAGGGAAAAATTGTCACTATCGATCAGTTAGATTTTTGTACACACGACGCCCGCGCTCTCGCTACCAACAATATTCCTTTCTTGGGAGATCACAAGATCACATATGGAAGTGTTGGTGTAGGATTGTTAAAATATTCCACCCTTGTGAGTACCTTCCCTACACCACTCCCTCCTACCACACATCATATTGCCACAGTCAATATGATTTGGACTACGACTTATCAGTCTTTGGAATCATCTAATCCCTGGATTGTACCTAGTGCTCTAGAGTTTGATGCACTAGGTGAAACCATGCCACTTAGTTCGGTCGAGGCTTCATACGTTGCTATTCAATCATCCTGTCCTTCCTCGGATGACCAACATCTCTTGGCACCCAAAACCTACTCGATGCCATCTTGGTTGAATTCCATGACCTCTACCTTTGACTACATTTCTCAAATATTTTCGTCCGATGAATCTATTATGGAAATGTTTAGCATTGACAATGTACCTTGGGATGATAACCATCATCGATCCTCTTTTCTTCCACCTCTAGAAGAAATACAGGAAGATATACACTCTATATTCCCCCCCTATGTTGTCGACTTTACACAATCACCCATACTTACATGAGATACTATTTCTTAGGGGAATTTAGGAAACATTACCTCTACGGTCGTTATTGACATTTTGATCAAGGAAGGTGTTGTGGAAAATATTAATCTCGGTGCTAATTGTTCGCCCAAGGAAGTGGTTTCTTATACTACTTTATTTAAATAATTATGTGATGTCTTTGCTTAGAGCTACGAAGAAATGCTAGGGATCGATCCTTCGATCATTGTGCATGAGATTAAAACTTACCTAGGTGTAAAACATGTTCGACCGAAACTCCGCCTGGTCCATCCTAAGAAGACCGCGGCTATTAAGGAAGAAGTTGATAAATTATTGAAATCTGGCTTCATCTATCCTGTCCCTTTGACGGAATGGATTTCGAATATTGTTTCGGTCACTAAGAAGCAAGGGACCATTCGTGTATGCGTTGATTATAGGGACCTCAATAAGGCTTGTCCAAAAGACAATTACCCTACACCCTTCTACAACCAGATCATTGATAATTGCGCAAGTAGTGTGATTTTCTCTTTCATGGATGGTTTCTCAGGGTACAACCAGATTGACATTTTACCCATTGATCAGCATAAGACAACCTTCATCTTCCCGTGCGGAACTTTCTCTTATCGAAAAATATCGTTTGGCCTCAAAAATACTGGTGCTACATTCTAGTGGGCCATGTCATATGCTTTCCACGATATCAAACATATTGCGGAACCTTACCTCAACGATTTGCCTACCCATTCATCCAATTGATCAGACCATTTTGGTCATCTATGGGGTATTTTTCTTCGATGACAATTCTACCACATTCATTTGAACCCGCACAAGTGTATCTTTACTTTCAAATCAGGATGACTCATTGGTTTCATTGTTTCCAAGGACGAGATTCAGGTGAATCCATTAAAAATTAAGGCTATCCTTAATTTACCTCCACCTAATAATTTGAGACAACTCCAAATTTTGCAGGGGAAAGTAAACTTTCTTTGTCGTTTCATTTGTAACTATATAGAGATTACCAAAGGATTTATGTGATTGTTGCAGAAAGACACTCCTTTCATTTGGGATGACACTGCTCAATGATCTTTTGCTTCTCTTAAGCATGCATTGACCAATGTACCTCTGTTGCATCCTATGAATTATACGAAGGACTATATCATTTACTTAGCAGCCTCTACTTCCACTATTTCTATGGTGTTAGTTCAAGAGGACCCTAACGGTGATAAACATGTGATATATTATTTGAGAAAAAGTATATCTGGTCCAGAGCTCCGATATTCACATGTTGAGAAGTTGGCTTTGGTAGTCGTCATCGTTGTCCAGAGATTTCGTCATTACATTTTTCTACGCACCAATAATAGTTATCATAGACTCTAACCCCATGTATCACATTCTGACACGTCTAATTCTTGAGGGAAAATATTTCAAATGGATCATCATCCTTCAGGAATTCAATATTGAGTTTGCTAAGTCCAAAGATAAAAAATCCTTAGTGTTTGCGGAGCTTATCTGTGATCTTCCCCATGCTGATGAAGATATTGATCCCAAAGATTCTCTCCCTGATGAAACTCTATTCCTCATCATCATGTTCGATCCTTGGTATGGAGATATCCTCCTTTATCTCCAGACCCAACATTTTCAGCTCGATATCTCTCGTGAAGAATGTCGACGTATTCGTCACCATTCTCGTCGCTAACTTATCCTCGGCGACACTTTGTATCGTCATGGTATTGATACTATCATGCGATGATGTTTGACTCATGCAGAGGCTGAACGCGTCCTTAATGACTGTCACCTTGTAGCCTATGGCGGTCATCTTTATGGGATGCCTGTAGCTCATAAAATCTTATGTGTCGGCTACTTTTGGCCCTCTATTTTCAAAGATTGTATTGAGGTAGTCAAAAAATGCCCACCCTGCCAAGTTTTTCACAAAAAGGCATGCACCCACCCCACTCCGCTACATCCCATTATTTCCATTAGCCCCTTTGCCAAATGGGGCATTGATTCCATTTAGTTGAAGCCTACCTCAGCTGGGGGCACGGTTACATCATCGTCGTCGTTGATTACTTCACAAAATGGGTTGAGGCTATTCCTAACTTTCTGAATGATTGTCGTACTGCAACTCTTTTCTTCTTCAACCACATCATCACTCACTTTGGTGCTCCACAAGACAGCATCACTGATCATGGTTCACACTTTCAAAACTAGATGATGAGTGATTTGAATGCCAAGTTGGGTTTTCACCATGAGAACTCATCCCCATACTATACTCAAGCAAATGGACAATTTGAAGCCATCAACAATGTCCTGAAAACCATGATTCAACATATGGTAGGGGAAAACAAGACATCTTGACATCTACAACTTTTCTCCACTCTATGGGCTTACCATACCTCAATGAAAACTGCTACTGGATTCACTCATTTCTAGTTAGTATATGGCATAGAAGTTGTTTTACCAATCGAGTACGAAATTCCCTCATTGAAACTTAAAGTAGAACTCCTACCTCACACTTCTGCTGAAGAAGAATACTTCTTACATCTGACCAGGTTGGATGAAACACGTCGTGATGTCACTCTCGTTAATGAGACACATCAAAAGCAGATAAAGAGTCATTATGAAAAATCCGTCCACCCTCGTACTTTTGCAGAAGGAGACCTAGTCCTCGTTTATGACCAGGATCATGATAAGTTAGGGACAAGAAAGTTAGAAACTTTGTTCCATGGTCCTTACATCATGAAACATGTTTTACATAGAGGTGCCTACGAGCTAGTTGACTATAACGAAATCTCCCTGGGTGAGCCCTGAAATGGGCTTTACCTTAAGAAGTACTATGCATAGGACATCTAACATGCGTGCTTTGTACACTATTGTATTTTTAGTTTGGTGTGTCTTTTTCTCTTGCGTAAACAAGTTTTTCCTTAGCTGCTTATACTTTGTTTTGTGTTTGTGTGCGAAGATGACATCTTCCTTTCCTATATTTTTCAGGTTTGTGGATGGTGCTAGTCGACACACCCAAAACATTGCTTCTGCATCTTGGGTCATTTACCACTCTGACGAGTTGGTGAGTTCAAGAGGTATTTTCTTAGGATTGACAACTAACATGGCAGAATATCAGGTTGTCATCGGAATTTTAACCGAAGCCTCCTCCCTAGGTATATCTCGTATGATCATTAACCTATAATCTCAACTTGTGGTCTGTCAACTTAATTGAATCTACGCCATTCGCAATCCTATCATGTTGTGTCTCCATCTATGAGTTCATCATCTTGAAAGAATGTTTGATTTTATCGAATACAGATACATACCAAGAGGACTTAATACAACTTCGGATTCGTTAGCCAATTACATCATGGATCGGTATCTCGCACATAGATGGGGTTTCATAAAGGAAATAAATCATACATCACATGTAAATTAAACGCATCAAAAAAAGACATCATTATTTGCAAACATCATTTAGCATCATAAAAACTCGGATATGTATATATATACGACATGATAGAAAATGTTTGATTACATCAAAAAGTACATAGAAGGGAAAAATGTTGGGTCCTCATGCCCATAACAACGTCATATAGACTATACAAAAAACATCAAAGAGATCCTAGTCCTCCTGTATCACATTGTGCTCTGAGTAGCACACTACCTCACAGGATACTCGTCTCAGTAAGGAGTTAATAGCCTCAGGGACTCCCACTATATGTCTCTATAGATGTAAGGGTATGTCCTGTCTCCTAAGAGGAGGGACACCCATCGTGAGACCACAAAGTTTTCTCTCAACCTCTCGGAGACCCCCTGCTGCTAACTCATGATCTACTGCTATATGATCATCTATGTGATGCCCCAATGCCGGTATCTCTACCGGACGTGTTACTCCCATTCCTGAACAATGAAACGATACATCTTTTAAAAACTCTTTTAGGTGCCCCAAAAAAATAATATAAACTTTAAAATAAAAAAACACTTGACAATATTGTTTTGGTTTCTCACCTGACGCGTCCCAGTCTATTCCATCTAGAAGAACTAGGTCCATGCTCCCCCAGAAGTCCACTCCAGTGTATGGGAAGTCCTTTATAATGATCAACTGGTGTCTCATCAAAGTAAAGAAGTTGTCTGTAAATATGAACTCTAACATCGTTCCCAGCCTCAGAGACAGGCTTGTCCAGTGTTCCATACGTGGTTCACCCACCGGTCCTACTACAAGTACAATCTGTGGTTGCATATGAGGAATGTGTTCTAGGAATAACGAAACCAAAAATGAACCATATCCAAACTGCTTTTGTTGCCCCGTCCAACATCTCAAAATCTGCTCCTTCACATTTTGAAGGAATGTTGCACTCCAGTTGAACACAGTTGGATCTAAACACTGCAAACCATAAGCCACCTGCGATCTCAAAACCAAGTGTGAGCTGGTAATCCATGCTAAAGTTGTGATGGCAAATAGAATAGACCGAAGAGGTAGATCTTTGACATATTTTATTACAATTCTACCTCCCACCAAACTCGATCCTCAGACACAATGATTTTCCAAGTACTCTTCTATAGGCACGAGAAGTGCCCTTTGTCCAGATAAGATCACAGGAGCCCCTCTCTTTGAGAGGCCGGTCAGGAAATACACATCCTCCAAATCAATGGTAAGCAGTTGTGTCCCAATTTGGAACCCCTGCTCCACAGTGTTCCACAACCCGATCATGTACACGAGAAGGAGAATTTCCTTCTTCATCTTTTGCATCTTAAAGAACTTGAGGAGACCGCAGTTCCTCAATGCGACCCTTTATTGGGTACTTTGCAAGGTAGCCACATCATTGAGTTCATGCTCTCTTTCTTTCCACTCGATCATGACTTTCGCTGAATTTACCTACAATCATCATCAATCAAAGAGAATTAGTCATGTTACATTGATAAAATTTGGGGCAATAAAAACTTAAAAAATAATTTTTTGCTTTGTTTATGATGTCGTCGCTCCATTGAATCCCCCATCATATCGCCAATGCTCATATAAAGGGCTCACCAGGGCGTTCTCATTTTTTCAAAATGCTCTCCCTAACCTTTTAGAAGAGCGTCGAGGTTTTGGGCATTTTTGTGATTTTTAGGTAGTGCCTCCTTCACTCCTTCAACCAAGCACTAGCGCCCTTTCACTAGGCTTGGAGGTGCGTTGGAAAATCGGGAAGCACTCCCCCTAGCATTCTAGCGGAGTGTCGAGCCCTTTTCGGCACTTGAGACCTCCCAGGGCATCATTTTTAAAGCCTAATTATTACCCAAAACTAAAATGTAAACCATACAAATTGAAGGAAAGAAAAAGAGTACAAACCTGATCCAGACGGCAATAGAAATAGATGATCGTAGCTCCGGCACCAATGAATGCAAGAATCACCCTCCAAAGCTCAATTTCTCCATTACTAAAAATCTTTGCACAAATGAATTGGTAAAAGACATTTTTACCCTATTTTACTATTATAAAATTTCATTTTTGCTAAAACATAGTTATTTTGGGTTTTGAGATATATTTTGGAGGCATTATTAATACCCTGGTGTGCATTTTTATCATTATTGGTAGGTTTTAGAGCAGTTTTGTTCGATTTTTATCTTGTCGCATTAACGAGCATGATCTTCGTTCATTCTCACGCTCGAAAAAACATGAGAACACACCAAGTAAATGTTTATCTATTTTTTGGACTCACATGGATACACGAAAAAGGAACCCCCTAGAGTTGTCTTTAAGCTCTTTTCAGACTCTCTAAACATGAAAATATTGTCGAGTGATCTTGCTTCCTTTCCCACTCGTTAAAAGGTTTGAAAGGACATCTTTCGAGTGATAATTTATCTCTTTTTCAACCTCACGAGAATAACATTACAAAAAAGGACAACCCTGGAGTCGCCTTTAAGTTCTTCTTCAGACTCTCTAAACATGAAAAATCACTGAGTTTACCTTCTATGGACTCGTTAAACAATCATACATTGAAGGGACCATACAGGACCGAACCCTTACTTCTTCTAGTTCGTTAAACAAAGGAAGAGGGACTTACCAAAGGTGAGTTATATAGAGCATCGGTTACCCTCCTTGAGATCATTAAATTAAAAATAGGTACTCATCTATCTAGATGGGGGGGGAATTTGAAGGAAGCAAGCCAAGAAGTTTTTGAAAACATCCCCAGTCACTCTTACAGTCGCCCTTGAATATGACACTTTGTCTTTGCATACATTTTAATCCGCTGAACCTCTGCACTGAACCAATCCTCTGAGTTTATTTACTCCTTTGGGTCACCCGACGAAAGTCACAGTGTCCATTGCATCATCATGTTTTGGTCCATGTTTCCACTATTGTGCCTCGTTGTTCAAGGGAAGTATCTGCCTCGAGAGTCAACCATCACAAATATCCTGTTTCAATACTCGTTTCAATCCATGTTCATTTGATATACCAATTTACATCTCTATGTCAGTTTCATGTTGTTGATGGGGGATACACCAAGGCCCTCCTGCGACGAGTCTATTCCTGTTGACCTCAACACATTATCCGAAAACTAGACTTAGAAACCAGTTAGCACCTTGGGACCTGCATACCTCAATGGCAGTCCTCCTCACTTTCGATAGTGGGTTTACATCATTGACCCCTGATCAGGTGATTCCACGAATGTTCAACTTCAGCTCATCTATTCACATTCGCTGGAATGTACTAGGGTACCTTGGGAATCATTGACATCAATGGTGATTTCCCTCACACTTGTTAATGGTTTACCTCATTGACCGGTAATCAAGTGGTTTCTTCCATGTTTGACATCAATACATCTATTCACATGGTTATACTTGTACTACATTGGGATCGGTAAGAAGACCCTGGGTTGAGTGATCACTCTAGTATATACTTTGCCCAGGTTGTGACGGAGTTTCTCTTGAATATTGACACCTATACTATCACATAGATCCACTTTGTATTGGTCCCTAGCTATGTCTTGTCATCTTGTAGATCCACTGTGTATTTTTCATGGCTACGATCAGTTCATGTCATGGAAGTATAGATTCACATTGTATCTTGGGTGGCTATACCTTTTTGTTAATACAATTATGGATCCGCAGTGTATTTTATGGTGGCCATACCTTGCAAGTCTTTATCACCCAAGCATAGGTATGTCTGCCTTGGGTTTGAAACATATCATAATATTTGTTTGATGGTTGTGTGCATCTTCTACCAAGTTCTCCGAGTCCATACCCTTGCTCGAAAAATTCTACAAAGTACTTCAGTCATCACGTCTTCCAACTTCGCACTTTGGGGGAAAATCTATTACACATCAAAATTACTCATTTCAATGATGACCTATTGTCATCATTACAAGCATTACACGTGTCATATTTTATACATAAGTGTCGCAAGTGTTGCAGACATCATACAGTCATCTTTCCTATGTCATGTATCGAACGACATCACAAGGAAACTTCAAAGACTGGTTTAAGAAGGAGAAATCAAATGAAAAAGAGTACAAAGGTTTTACCATTAAAAAGACCACTCAAAATTCATTTTTGAAGGCCATCGCTCCCCTACCCACTGTCAAGGAGTGCCAATTCTCCTTAACCTTCTTTAGGGGAGCGCTCTAGCACTCTATGCACCCTTCTAGGGGAGCGCTAGGATTTTTTGAATAAATTTTGGGCAACGCTCCCCTACCCACTATCAGGGAGTGCCAGCATTCCTGGCCCTCCTTTGGGGGAGCGTTGCAACACTCTGTGCCCCATTCTGGGGGAGCGTTGGGCTATTTGAGGAAATATTGGGCTGTTAAGAAAATTAGGGGAAAATCCCCCTCATCTCTGGAGTTGGTTGGATTCGAATCTGAGGTCAAGGTTGGATCTTAGGGAAGATCCACAATTGATGGATAAGGATCCTCAACATATCCCAAGAATCTATAAGGTGGTTAGGTCTCTCCAAGATTATATAAGGAGGCCTTCTTATGGTGAAAGAAAGAGAGTTTTAGAGATACCAAACTTATGATCTCATGAGAAGTGGTATTGAGAGGACATTGAAGGCATCAAACTTATGATCTCATAAGGGATATAATCAGTGTAGCATAGTCATTTTGTTTGTGTATCATTTGAGCAAGGGGTTTGACAAGGAGATCTTGGTGAGGTTGTTGCATATACATCAAAGGTCTGTAAGTATTTCTATCAAGTTCTCATTAATACATGTGCTTGGCCTGTTTTCTTCAATATTGTATATGCCTACATGAACTTGTCTCTAATGGATAGATCTAGTTTCAGACTAATCGTAGTAGAATAGGAAGCATGCTTTGTCTTTGATTGGATTGTAGGACATGTTGAAGAGCTTGTGGATTAGAGCTCAACTTGGAACTAGGCAAGGACAAACATCGTAAAAAGGTACATCTTCTTCCTCTTCTCTATAGATTAGTTTAGCTAGGTTTAAAGGGATGTCAGTGACCAAAGTTAGCACCTTTCTGTCTTGATCTTAGAGATTTAGGGTTCAAGAGGGAATCCACCTGTCCGTAGGGGGATTTTATTGTAACAGTTATAGACAAGTATTGCATAGATATAATTCCAGCCTTATGGTTATAGAAAAAAAAATTATCGCAGAAAAATCAACCATAAAAAATCACAAGTAATCCACCCAAAAAAAATGCACTGAGACTAGTTGATTGTAGGAGTAAATTATTGGCAATTTAATGGTTGAATTCTGAGTTATTTAGAGATTTGATTAGGGTTTGTTGTAGACCTAATGGTTGTAGAATAAATTTTGAACTGTAGCAAGATATCCTTGACTACTCTAAACGCCCTAGTGGCTTTCACAAACTTTTAGCATGCAGAAAAGATTTCAACTTAAACAATTTCAATATCTCGTAATTCTACGTATCCCAATGCAATGATTTTATTTCTCCAATGCAATAGATTAGTGCATTTAACTATTGGGTTATGGAGTCTTTAAATATGAAAGAACTAGTTATGCTACCTCCTTGGGGGTGTAATCCCTTTTACTCCCCAAGTTGAACAAAACTAGCTAAGGAAAACCCCAAGAGGGTGTAAACCTTTGTACTCCTAGTATTCCTTTGTACAACAAATTATTCCAAGACAATTATGATGGGATTAGTGGGTTTGTATTCCCTTATAATCTCCAAAATCTTAGAAAAGTAACCTTGTGACCAAGAAAAGAAGGTGCATACTGGACAGAAAGGAAACCCCACTTTGGAACAGAACCATTGCACAGGTCAAGGTGCAGTGGAGAAATTTTGGCCTAGATGAGGCTACATGGGAAATGGAGGATGCCATGAAACAGGCATATCCAATTTTGTTTACCTCTGTACATACATGTCATGATGATAGATAGAACATCGAGGACGATGTTCCTTTAAGGGGGAGGGAATTGTAACACCCTATTTCCCCCAGTCTGT
>JASDQU010282377.1:0-14629 GCA_032191745.1 Picea mariana
CTCATCTTCTTATGAATGAGCATAGTCGTCACAGCTCTTCTCAGAGATAAGTTGCCACCATTCTAGAAAACTTGTTTTCAGTCTACATTTTACAATTTTCAACATATTTCTTATTTAATAGAAGTCAAGTTTTACTGTATATTTTTTATTGTTCACTATCTCTCTATGTTAGTATTATACATCTATGGTTTCATTTTGTTCCACTCATAAATCCAGATCATTTTTTCCTGATCTGATTTTGTTATTTTGATTAAATCATTCTTTAACCAATTTTAAATGTATTCTCTCATGGGTGCAACCACTATCTCTTGCTTAGCTTTGATATCAAATAATTCATTTTCAATATATTTAAAATCCATTGTGAGTTGGTGTAGTGTATCTTTGATATCATCATTCTTAATTACATAACGGACAAGCCACCCCTCTACTTATGTCTTCGAGTATTCAGTCAAGTCGTTAAACCTTTCTGTCGATGAGATTTTTAGGGAGTCCATCTTTTCTTTCATTTGTTATTTTGATAGAAGTATTGAGTTCATGATTAATGTGGGTCCTCGACATCTTCAGTTGGCCCAACTAATTTTAACTAAACTAACTTAAGAATAATTAATCTCCTTTTGAACTAATGGCATCACATTCTACTAAAATTTCTTTCAAACATTTAATTCTCTTAACCCATCATGTCTTTAATTTCCTTAAAAAACGTATTGAAGGAAAATCCTCCTCCTTTCATCGAGATTCACTAAGGCTTGAAACCCTTACATTGAAAGTAGAAACAAATCCTTTATTGAATTCTTCATCATTTTCCAAGTCTGCTTGGAGATATTGTCTGAAGTGTGTGATCCTTGAACCCAAAGAGACTGAGATGGTTGCCAACTCCCAAGTTTCAAGAATCAAAGATATTATGTTATGTATGTTGTCACCAACATATTTCCTGATGGAAGCTAATAAACTTGACATTCCTTTCAATCTCGAGCTCAACTTCGGTCTATCTTCCAAAGTATTTAATGGTTGTATAGTGGTGATGGGACTAGAAAACAAAGGCCATGGCTAAACTAGAGAATGAAAGCGAAGATAGAAGAATAAGAGTATTCATTGGTTCCTCCCGTTAGTGATGATGAAAGATTTCAAGAGGAGGAACCACAGGTTAACCAAGTAGAAATGGATTAGCAGGATATTTAATCCATGCCCATCCTAGTATTGGTTTAGGAACACCTTGATCATATACCATTACAACAAGATGATCTACTTTTGGTTCAACAAGAGGTTGACAACCCTTAAATTTTGATTATGATTACGTATCGAGAGGTTATTCTTCAGGATCCTGTGATTGATCAATGCTTGGATATCAAGGTTCATCATGACCCAATTGAGATTAGGATGATGGAGGTATTTCAGCAGGTGGATTCCAATAGTTTTGGCTCTCATGCATTCATGATTATTACTATTGAAATACCATGTTCTAAATCCCAACTAGCCTTCGGTCAACCGACACCCTTTAGCTATACGTTTACTAGCAAGTAAATCAAGGCATCTTTCCAACATAAGAGATTTCAGTGCGGGTTATACTTGAATGTTTACTTTGTTGATCCTTCCTATCGGACTGATCATTTGGTTGCATGGTTACATTAGCCCTTTGAGTATGATGATTTGATCATGACAACTTTGAGGTAATTTTTTTTGGTTTTAGGGGTAGTTGTCTTTTCGTGTCTTTCCTTCTTGCTGATTTTTATTATTTTAGGAAAACAAATTACCTTTCCTTTGCAGTGTCTTTCCTTTTAGTTATTTACTTTTCAATCTTTACTTAAGTGTCGCTAATTTTTTCCAAACTATATCAGCATGTGGTTGTGCATTGTGATGTTTTTCCTTTCATAGAATAGTGGTTGTTGACTATGGCTTTTCTTGGCTCAAAATATGAGTGTCTTATCTTTCATATGGCGAGCCTTTGTGTCTATCATTAAAGTGAGCCTAGATGGGGGTCCAATTTTTCTTATTCCCGAAGCATTGTGCCTTTAGAACGGGTAGTTGAAGAGACATAGGAGAATCTTGAATCATCTTATGTCTTTTCTCTTCATTATTTATCATTGAGTCTTCTGCTTTGAGTCAGTCGCCCCCCTCATCCAACAATAGGGACATGGTGCCTAGTTTTTTCATCTTATATCTTCTTGAGTTATCACTTCGCATGGAGGGAAGAGAGGCATCATTGCTCTTATTTTCAGTAGGTCATCTTGTATCGACTCTGACAAATTATCTATAGATGACCTAGAAGTAGAGCTCCTTGGTATTCATTAGCCTCATTGGTGGTTATCTCACATTCGATAAGGCTGAGTATCAATAGGCCTTGATTAGATGATCCTTTTCATTGTTTGACTTCATAACATCTTTCATAGTGACAGGATGGGCTCGTACCTTATGACCCATTGTCATTGTTGGTGGTGTTCCTTTGCACTTGGTAGGTGTTTATGTTATTGAAATCTGACTAAGTGACTCTCTCTCTCTCTCTCTTGTGTCGACATCAACACATTTACCAAAGGGAGGAGTGTACATATTGGGTGGTAGTAGGTAGCGGATTGGATGAGACCCCTTGTGTTTTAGTGGGAGGTTTATATTGATTTGAATCCATTTCCATTGGAAAGACTTTGGTATCATAGGTCAGCTTACATGATCTTCTCTTCTTCCATATAGTTACATGGGTCTATTTGGTACATTCTTTCAGTTCTTACAGAGAATCATTTACAACTTACAAATTTCTCACAAAGCATCAATTTCAGTTTTACAGACACAAAGATTTATATGGTTCTCAACAACCCACATGGGGATCCCATCCCCTTGAGTCACCATTGTTAACCCTTGGATTTTCACCCTTGAAAATCCAGTGGCTTAAGAGCCAACATACATTGTTTATGATAACATTCAGAGATTTTCCTAGAGTTTTAGCACTTGTGCGATTTAGATTTTGGTTCCCATCAAAGACGTGTAGAGGATTGGTATACGATTATTTTTTTTTCAGAGATAGAGTTAGCTTAGTTTACCATGGATTTGAGAGATATGTATATTTATAGCAAGTGGCCCTAATTTTTAGGAGACAATGATTGGAGACTAATTTGACAGTTTTGAGCATACATAGTTGGTCCTTGAATGATACTAAGCCCAATGGAATTTTTTTCAGGTGACATGTGAGTACTTTCTATTTTTAGCAGGTTGAGCTCCAGGCTTGAGATCATTATTCTGAGTGTGCAATATTGATCCTTAAGACATTTTGTGTCTTTTGGACCTTTTTCGAGATGACTTGTTATCATTTTCTATTTTTAGTAGGTGGAGCACTGGGGATCGCATGCCAATTTCGATTGTGTATTTGGAATCCTCACGAAAAATTGAATCTGATGAGTATGATATCACTGACATGTGGCGAGATTCTACTTTTAGCAGTGTCTATTTTTATGCATATGACACATGGCAATCTTCTCCTAGTCATCCTGAATTTTTTTTACAGTTTCCTATTTTTCAGGAGCCAGACTATTTTTAGCAGTTTCTACTTATAGTAGGGCTGGTCAGCTAAAAAAGGTGACAAGTGGCAGGGTCAAATTTTGACATGTGGTAGTGATACAACATGACATGTGGAATCTACTTGGCATAATTAAAGAGGGGTGCACTTTCCAAGTTAAAAACATTAAAAAGAGAATTAATAAAGTAAAAGAGGGCATGTGGATGAAGTGGCATCCTCATGGATGTGATTGAGCCGATCAAGGATTAAATCACTCACTCAATTTCTCTCACTCATCAGTAACTCACTTTCCATGCAAATTAATTTCATTAATTCCCCTTTAATTTCTCTTAAATGTTAAATCCCTAAAAAATAGGGTGCATTCACTAGTGCATGCATATCTTGGCCAATTTATCATTTGAACATGCGTTGGATTCCTAATGTATCCCTCTGTGCACCATACATTCCCTTTTTACCTCCCTCTCAATTAATTTTCTCCTCCCCATGCACATAGTTCACTCACTCTCTTACTCCACTTCCTATATGCGCATGTGTTTCCTACTCCTCCTTCTCTCATGCGCCCTCACACTCTCTCTTGGTAAAGTGCGCCCTCTACACTATATATTGGAGTGAGCTACATGGATTATTAGTTGTATTTTTGCAGCAACAAGATACACATGCTCTCTCTCTTTTCTCATTCTCTCCTAGACTAACTACTCTTTCCTTGAGCAAGGATAATCATTGTATCGGTTTTGGACTTGTATATTGTGGTGCAATCAACCCTTTGGAAATACTTTAATAAATAAGTGTTT
Organism: Picea mariana; assembly: GCA_032191745.1. Classification (NCBI taxonomy): domain Eukaryota; kingdom Viridiplantae; phylum Streptophyta; class Pinopsida; order Pinales; family Pinaceae; genus Picea; species Picea mariana. Next base: position 4,294 of record JASDQU010282377.1, read on the forward strand.
TGTTTTCTTCGAACTTTCCTTCTTGTCGGTATCATGTTCTTACTTTTGCAAATTGATTAGTCGCACATTGCAATTTATTGTGATATTCATATATCTTTTAAGTGGTTTCTTTCTCTATTTATTCCATCTTTCTCACACTAACACTGCATGATCCCTCCACATGACTTACAACTACCTTTTCCTAATGCTTTGGTGGTGTGTTTACACGTTTTCCACAACATTTTTTTTGTTGTTTTTGTGTGTTTTATTTTTGTAGAAAATCAACTAACAAATCAACAACCTTGTACCTAGGGACTCCCCACTGAGGTTGGCATGCACCAGCCCAAATGGAGAGGAGGATTTCTCATGACAATTTGGGGCTTTCTCTCCTTGAATTATCCCTTTTCCATTCTCGTTACTTTATATCATATCTGATTGGAGGGTGGAAAAGTGTGCTAACGGTACCTCATGAAAATTATACATGGTGTTTTGCTTCCAGAGTGCAGGGTACCACATTTGTACATGGTTAGTTTTATAGTTCACGTTTTTGGCCATGGGTAGGCCCTTGAACATGTGATAGTAAGTCACAAAAAAATAAAATAAGACATGTAGAACCTTTTACTTTTGTGAAAGTTTACAATATGGAAGGATAATTCACTCGAAATAATCCTTGACAAGTAAAAAATGACATTCTCATGAATTGAAAAATGCAATATATATAAAGCAATATTGGGGACAATAGTCGTGGACTACTATCCAATTATCCTAAAGGAATTATCACCCTCCTAAGGTATTACATGTGGTCCCAATTATCCTAGAGCTAAGCACCCTCCCTCCTAGTTCCAAACGCTCCTCCGTTGAGGTATCCAACACCCATGTAAACAACCATCCTACTCAAATCGTGCTCCTTGTAGAAGATATAAATACGACATAAGATAACCACCTCATGAAGGAGTGTGCCACATATAGCACCAAGTCCAAGGTCAAGAAACCAAGTATTGAAAGAACTCCAAATTTCATCAACCAAAAGGTATAAGATACAACTAAGGGGCTATGGTTTCACTATGAAGGCACCCCTAGCATGGTGCAAACACTTTTGAAGCAACCGGAAAGCTATCAATGTTATCATGAGACCAAACGAGAAACCAATGTAAATTGTTACAAGGGAGAAGCCTAGGAATCCACCTCCCAAGCCATTTACCTTATCAAATTGAATCATGACAAATCATTTCATTGCTCTAGAGGGGCAAGAAATGCATACCCTATGTTGGGCCTAAATTTTGATGATATTTTTCCATGTTAATAAACCATATCCTGACCTAGAAATAAACTTATCCTCCACCACTTTTCTTACATTTTTCACCTATTTTGATCAATAAAACACTTCCTAAGGTATTTTATCATTTATTTTTAATTTTTGAAATTTCATAAAATTTTATGCATTGTAACTCAATTTTACCAGTTTTTACTAGAAAAATTAACTTCCTGTAATTGCTTCGTCATTAGCATGTTTCCAACATGATCCAAGTAAAATCAACACATGGAGCATGATCATCATATTCATTGGGTTCCCTCTGGAACCAAGAAACTCGACTCGCAAATGCTCAGACAATGCGTAGTAAACTCTTCCACTCATGAAAAAAATCACGCTGTTACAATAGTCTGATAACTTTTGGCGTGATTTTCGAGCTGATTAGGAAAAATATTGAAAAAGTAAAACATGGGTTTTTTGAAAAATGAGCCAATTTGATTAAAGGATGATCAAATTTTCCAGAAAAGGTGCGATTTGGAGGTTTTTTAAAGATGTAAAACCCAAATTTTATGTGAGACCGATTTTTCACACATGGATTCAAATTGTCCATCAAATCATGGAGGAAATCGCTCATTCTGAGCTCAAGCTAGATGAAATAGGAAGTTTTTAGATGTGTTATTAGTTTAAGAGAGAAAAATATGTTAAGTTTGTTATGTTTCATGATGTATTTAAACCCAAAACTTGGTTGTAACAACAGATTGATATTTTGAAGAAGAAAATTTTGAACTTGAGATTGTAGGCACGCTTTGAATAATTCAAGAGATCTGATTTTAGTTTCCTTTTAAATTCTCTATGCATGCACCAGCTTGGAGGGCCCCCATGTTTGGTTCATGTGACAATACTCTACAATAGTATGCGATTTTGATTGCATTTTCTTTAATTTTCAACATTTATTTTTATTTTGTTTAAGAAACTTAAGATTCAATTTATATAAGTTTTTGTAAACTCTTTTAGAACTTTTTTCTTGTTGTTATTAAAACCAGAAATCAATTCTATCCTTCATTTGATTGATTAAAATTGGAATTTAGAATAGGATTTTTATTAAATTCATCAATGCATATCTGTGTCTCAATATTCCTTACAAATCTTACATCATAATTGAACAAATTGTTATTGCAGGGAGCCATCTTTTGTTGGGTCATTTAAAACTCCATGGCTATCCGAGTATTATTTTGAAGAACCTTACAGTTTACAATAAGAATTTCCACCATTTAAACCGTGACAACTTTAATTCATCACTTGTAGAGGAAAATTCACTCTAGAATCTGATTTCCAACCAAGAAGATTGTTAGAGTTAAGTTGAAGGAATTTAACACTTTTAAATCCTTTGTCTTGCTTTATTGAATGCACATATATTTTTTTAAATTCAAAGTCATCAGAGTCTTGTTACAAATACCTCTTACTTGTTGAGGTAAATACACTTTGCAACTTGTTTGTCTACCATTGAAGCTGTGAACCTTAGATTGGAAGAATTTAGCTTAGAATATTTTTGTTTGATTCAAGTTGATGACTATGTGATGAATATTATTTTTCAATCATTGATATCCACAAGTGAAGAGAGTATCGTTGTGTGATCCATTCAAGGCATGATATCTCACAACCAGAGTTTCTACCTTTGTAAGTTGTGGCTACATAGATTGGACAAGAATAGTTCTATTCTATTATTTTGATAGTTTAAAATTTCATTTCACTTTGTAATAGTTCAAGTAAAGTTAATTATTAGTTTGTTGGAATAAGCTTTGATCCTACATTTCTTGTGCTTGCACCTCAAAGTTTACGGACTCCCGGATTGATAATTAATGTTCAAAGCTTATGCAAATAAGTTTCCCAATATTTTGGTGCCTTTGTCGGGGAGGTTCTAAAGGGATTAAAGCCTAGGTAGGTAGGATGCCTTCAAATTACACAACTTGGGGAAGGAGTAAGGGTAATATGGGAGGTAAGAACCTACACGTTCACTATTGTGAGTTTCTCCAAAGCCTTGATTGTTCCTTTCATGAAAGTGTGTTTCTTTTCATACAAGTGTGGTGTGCTTTAATTTTGGAAATTAGTTTTAATCCATTTTCTTTAAATTTAATATTTCAATTAGTTTTGGGTGCTATAAGAAACCCCCTCAGACACTAATCCATGTGTAAGACATGAATTACCAACTAGCAGATAAAATATGTCTAAGAATTTGTTGAGCAAAGAAGGGCTCATAATTACAATAAATTTCTCCAATCCTTGTTCCAATGTCAGAGCTATAACTAGAGACATAACTACTTTTCAAGGAGAGTAGAAAATCCATGAACAAATCCAAAAAGATTATCTAAAATTCCTTCCCAATTATCCTTGCAAATTTGTAGAAGAATCCCAAGAATCATGGACATCGACTAATGAAGAGAAAATGTTGGAACCTGATATTGAAGAGTTTCTCTCATGCCTATCACCAAATTCTATGTATGAGGAGCACATCTAAGAAGATATGCATGGCATGGTAAATATAAAATAGTGATCAAGAAAGCCAAGGCAATCAATATTAAATTGAATCTTGGTTCAAGTCAGTCATTGGATGCCATCACTCCATTCTTCAACTATTCTTGGAACCATATCAATTAGAGTAGTTGGTTTCTCATATCCTGGCATCAATAAATGTATATTTTTCAAATTTGGATATGAGTCTACTTGAGATCCTGTTATACAAATGGATGCATTGCAAAATATTCCTACACTTGAAAGAGATATTGTTTTTCAACTAGGATAAGGTAGCATAGGAAAATGAATAAATGAATAAAATAATAATGAGAAAAATAATCTTAGCTATGGAAACCATATCTTCTCATGCAACCTAGCAAGATTCTATTAAAAAAATCAAGCAACTGGCTGGCCATATTCCAAATAAATCACGCTTGATGGTGTATTTTCAATTTTTTTTGTTCTACAAATCATTTGGTTCAGTGCTCTTGTTGACTGATGGAGGATACCTTAATTCCTTCCTTTCAGCAAGTTTTATCCCATCGACATCAACACTTTTTCTCGGTATAGAACTTAAGACAATTTACAATACCTTGAGGCTTGCATGCCTTAATGGCAAGTTCTATCGCTATCAAACAATGGAAATACATTAATGTCCCATGCATGATGGATTCTATAGGTGTTTTAATCCAACAAATTTATTCACACCGATTAAGATGTACTTGTGTACCTTAATTCCCATTGACATTAATGATGGGTCATCTCACACTGGTTAAACATATTCCTTAATGATCGATAATCTAGTGAATTCTTCCTTGTTTGACTTCAGTACCCTTATTCACATGGGAAAGAATTGTACTTGAGTGGTTAAGAGTGAATGCCTTTCAGTATTTGTAGTTATTATAAGAACTTGGGAAACTTGTAAACATAGACAATTTCCAATAGTCAACAGATTTGGATCAACACCTACAACAATTTTTTCTCAGATTTACAAAGCTCTTTTGTTCATATTGTGATTTCTTCTTCAGTACTCGCACACAATCCCATTTTTATCTCTTCTAAAGAAGGAAACCAACCCATTATCAACTCTAGTAGCAACATTGTTATTCTCATTCTCAAGGAGATCATAAAGACATTTTAAAGGAGGATAAACCATTCAAATTTCCAGAGGAAAAGAAGATAAGAACCTGCCAACAAAAAGAAGACAATCATCAATCCACGAAAAACAATACAAAGTCTACAACAACAAGGAATCAAATGTTTGGTAAAGTTTTGCAATGCTTTTAAATTTTATATTAAAAATAAAATGATAATACCTTTTCCTTCATAATAAAAACCTCCTTAAATTTATACCTATCAAACCTTTTGAGGTTATAACTACTATCCTTATACGATTCCATACCTATCCCATTCATCATACACAACTGTCCTATCCTAATTATTTCCATAACCTCCCAACACATTTATCCAATTATCATTGCACTATCCTTCCTAACTTATTATTACATATTAATCCTATCCTATCACTCTTCACTTCATTACCCATTATCATGGAAAAATGATTCTAATAGAGGATGTGGAAAATAATTCCAAGACACATGCATTACAACAAGACTTCATAAAAATATGTGAATGTTCTCAAAATCATTATGTTTACATATGAAAATCAGTTCTGATTTTACCAACTCACTAATTCTTCCCCAATGCATATACATTGCTCTGCCACCTCTTGGAAATCAAATTTGTGCTGGTTACCCACCACTATTCACTTCCATCCACATGAAATTAATATTTAGCATCGAGTGATCGTGTAGAAGGTGAAGGCAAGAACATAGGCACAAGAAAATATACAGAAAACAAGGAATACAACGTTCCGGGTATGTTAAATGAAAGAAATTCAGATAGAAAAAAATGTTTGTTACCCTTAGTGTAATTTGAAATGGAAATTCAAAATCAAGCTTGAGATTACAATTCTGCTATGAATTTCTTAACACATAATTTTGAATACAATTCACTCTTGGGGTAGCTCAAAAATATTTGGGGTGATTTTGAAAAATTAAAACGATTTCCCCCTTGTGAAAATGATTTTCCTATTATAACGGTTGTAAAAATGATTTTCCTATTATAACGGCTTTATGTTAAAAATCACAATGTTAACATAAAATCAGAGATATGAAATCAAAAATTTTCCCAACCAAGAGAAATTGAGTTGTTGTAGCGTTCTTTTCTGCAATCATTAGTTTATTTTCTTTTGCCAAGGCACACGTTATTGACAAGAATTACAATGTTCACAAGGTTCTTCAATGGAAGTTAGAATAGAGCCATCCTAGCTTGAAATAGAAAACTTTCATGTTGATACAATAACCACTTTACAAGAGGCAGGGTGGCTAAATTTTATTTCAAAATTTCATGGATATAATGTGGAAGTCACCAAAGCTTTTTCTTATACTTTTGATGGAGAAAGTGCTACAATAGGTAACTTAGTGATACGTCTCTCTAAACATACAATGGCACAGATTACAGGGTTTCCCCAAAATGGGTAGAGAATAGACTATTGTAAGAAAAGGCATGGACACAATTCTTAAACAAGTCCAAGCCAAAAATTATTTGGACAAAGGGAATACCAAGTAGTTGGCTAAAGAAACCATGGAAATAATCACTTTTTTTTTTATTTTCAGACTGCTACAACATCTCAAGAGAGAGAAAATTATGAATTTTCCATTTTACTTGTTGAATAGCCTTACAAAAATGGATAAAAGAATTCAGAGACAACCCATGAATGAAGAGAGGAGTCTATATCATCATGGTATCTTTAGAATGATAGTGGAATACGAGTTACAAAAATTGGGAGCAATTCCTCATTGAAAATGAGTTTATTGAAGGGACTGCTAGTGAAGATTAAGAAACAACAGTTGAAGAGGAAATCTATGAGGTTCATCCACTTTCACCATAGCTTAAACAAAAATCACATAAGGATAATAAGAGAAGCCCTCAATAGGTAAAGAAACAAGTGAAGAATTAAACATACCAACATAGGAGGAACCCTTCTTCATTGAATAAAAAGGGTAAGCATCTTATGCAAATTTCAGACGAAAATATGAGAAGGAAGAAAAGAAAAATAAGAAAATTGAAAAGAGAACTACTTAAAAATCAGCAGGGGACTTGTGAGATCAATTTTTGTTGCATGAGGTCATGCAACAACTTCTTCTTGGGGGAGATGTTGGGCCTCAATTTTGATGATATTTTTCCATGTTAATAAACCATATCTCAGCTTAAATAAACTTATCCTCCACCATTTTTCTTACATTTTACACCTATTTTGATCAATATAACACTTCCCAAGGTATTTTATCATTTATTTTTAATTTTTGAAATTTCATAGATTTTTATGCATTGTGAATCAATTTTACCATTTTTACCAGAAAAATTAACTCCCTGTAATTGATCTGTCGTTATCACGTTTCCATCATGATCTAGGTAAAATCAAAACATTGAGCATGATCAACATATTCATGGCATGGACGAGTTCCCTTTGGAACCAAGAAACTTGACTCACAAATTCCTAGTCAACGCATGATCAACTATGCATTATGCTAGGAAATCCTGATTACTAATGATAGGAAAGCCAATTTTTTTTTTCAATTTTCAATGTATAAATGAGCTTGAGAATAGGTTGAAGGAACCTACTTTGGTGTGCTAAAAATATCAAACAACCCCTAGTAAACGATTTCTCATCTAGGAATGCTACCAATCCTCATGCCTATGGTGAAATAAAATGTATGGCACCTCACCATGCATTCTCCTAAGAAGCAAAACTTGTCTCCAGAAAAATGTATCCTTATTCTTGTATGAAGTGATTTTCTACCCCTACCACTAATACACCCCAACATCAACACTATTGACTCAATGAATGAACCATGTTGAAACCAAAAAAAGATGATGCCTTGATACTTGCATGAGACCATTTGGAATATGGACGTCACATTCAAAGTATTGCACCCTCATGAATTGATAAAAATATGTGCATAATTGCTAATAAGTGGGTGCATGAGTAGATATGAGGATAGGCATTTAGTGCACCCTTCTATGTTGTTACAAAACAAGGCATAAGCAAAAACAAGGCACCACAATAATGTGCCCCCAATCATGTCAATTCATCATTGAAACATACTAGAAATAGATGCCAATAGGATCACAAGTTATGAGTATTCCATGCATGCATGTTCCATCTTCTAGTTGCATGACATCTTCTAGCATTGGCAACTCAACCCAAATTTATCCATATATAAAAAATAGCAAAAACACCTAACTATTGGAGTATCCCTTTGCAAGAATTTGATCACCATTTAGCATATCTTTAATACTACCATACCAATTGAGATAATGCACCTAGAATACCAGACAAAGGGTGGCACACAACTCTCTTTATTGCTATATTTTCCCACTATCCCTAAAGTTTTGAAAAATAGAGTATATCCACATAGGTCGAACACCTTAAGACAAATGCCCACACTCACAGATCAAGGATTAATACAAGAATGTTTTACGTGGTTAAAACTCGCAAACAAGGAAATGGTCCACGCCCTTGGCCAACATTTCCACTTGAGGCAATATATTAATGCAAAAAGGAAATATATTACATGGAAATATCTCACAAAAACGATCATTGACAAATGACCCTCCATGCTCTTTAAATAGATATCATGGACCAATCGGGTGTTAAGCCACAGATCAAGTGTCATTAAGATTGAGGAGATGTTTGAACGATCATATAACTCGTGTAGGAAATGATCACAATTGTCATATCAGTAAGGTACAAAATCACACTTTAACTTGATATTACATTAGACCAAGTTGAATTTAACTAATTCCTAGTGTCTAAATATCCTAACACACAACAAGGAAATACATGCACATGCCATACCTTCAACATGCTCAAACAAAGGTGTTACTCCCCATGAAGGTGCATGAGACACGATTAGACTCACCCTGCAACAAAGAAAAAAAAACACCCTCTCTAAGAAGTATCTACTGCAAAAGGTAAGCACCTTCAATACCAAACCATGAGCATTATCAAAATGATTGAAATATTGAAACTCACAACACTACTAAGAGGGTGGGGGTGAATCAGTCTTGTATCATTTTTCTCAATTTTCTTTCCTTTCAACGATTTAAAGTTATTATAAGTGATTACTTAATCACCAATGCATGCATAAATCAAAACAACACAAAAAACACAGTACACCAGTATTTTTACGTGGAAACCCAATGCGGGAGAAAACCACATAACATATTTCTTTATGTTCTTCTACAAGGACCAACTTACAATTTATTATTTTTCATCTTGGTAGGCACCAACATGTCGTAAATAATGAGGACACCAATCCTCTCAAGAAACAACCTATTACAAATGACGAGGACTCCAATCCTCTTAGGCACCAACCTACTACTAATGATGAGGATGCCAATCCTTAGTGAGATTAAACTCACCCTGGCACCACCATGCCCCCCCTGTATTCAATTTTCTCTAAAAAACATTCTTACATAACTTGACCATTTTCAATACTTTTCTCTTCAATTCAACCACAAACTGACAAATCTCTAGTTTAGTTCTTTTGAACAGTTACATGATCTTTTTCCCACTTCTTCGCCTCAACACAAATTCGATTAGAGCACATCCCTATTTATGATGTCTTTGCTTTAATTCAACTAACTTTATGTGGAAACATAACGGTTATATTGTCGACATATCTTGACCAGATCAAAGTCCGATTAGTTATATGTGGACACACTTATGTCTAAATTAAGTATGTGGATGCATAACAATTATGTTGTGGACATATTTTGACTAGATCAAAGTCTAGTTAGTTATATGTGGACACACTTATGTTTAAATTAAAGTATTTCTTGTTTATTTACGGTTGGACATTATTTGACTAAATTAAACATATCAATTATTCTGATGAATGAGCTCCATCTCATATCCAACAACAGAACCTAGTCTTATCAGAGCATCTCTGCAACAATTCACATTCTGGTTTACAGAGTGCCCATTGTGAAGATAGAATAGGAACAAAATATTCAAGTCACAAGTCTTCATATTATCACACTTTCTCTGTAGCACGCATCACCCCACCAGACTGTGATCATTCCTTGGTGACTCATTCATTGAACTGTCAAAATTCCACTCTGTTATCCCTGATTTCTAGGGATAACTAGGAGATCATGTCTCGAGGCCTACAGGTCCTAGACATGGAGTACCGAGAGAAGGATTGAAATTAGCATGGCCCTAAAGGGCCCATCCTTCTCTTCTTTCATCAGATTCATCTTGTTAGTAGCAGCAACATCCATCACCATCGACCTGGTCTTGTATCAGAGAAGGCTCTTGCTCCATGAGGTAATTGGTCCATGTATCATGGTATGTGTCACTTTTGATCATTATAACCTTTAGATATATGCATCTTACTCCTTTTATCTCTAACAACTGCTTGGATATTACATTAACCCACTTGACCATGATTGGGGGGATTGATAGGGTGTCGTAGCAAGCCTGTACCCATAGGTTTTGGTTTTCCACTGGGGGGATTTCTGAAG
>JASDQU010282381.1:0-14629 GCA_032191745.1 Picea mariana
GTTGGAAGTATTAGGACTTATCAACTAAATGGGGGATTGTAGGATTTTTGTTGCCGAGACAGCATAGATTCAAAGGGATCAAATACCAAGAAGTATTTCATAGACTGCCGCAAGGAGTGCATGCAGGAGTTCTTTCAAGGCTTGAGCTGCTAGAGAAATCTCAAGAGGGTTAACACCTTTGAGAGTACTCAAAGGGAGGTAGAGTGAAATCACTTTGTAGAAGCCAAGTTTAGATGAGGAACATTGGTTAAATTCGCAGAAGACTTCAAGGAGGAAACAAGTAGTCAAAATTCTCTAAGGAGAGCTCACAAAGTTACGAGGACCGTGGGATTTCCATGAAGCTACGAGGAGGTTAAGAACTTGATGAATCCATCCTTTCGGAGGTGAGATTCAACGCGGACCATTGATCGTGATAGTGGAGTGTTAGGATCATTTCAGAATCTGGGATTTCGAAGTGTTAGAGGAACGGTAGTTGGAGGCTTACTCAAGTCTCGAAATCTAGGAAGAGGGACAAGTGGCGAGAGTCCATGTCAGAGTTAGAAATCATTCAAGTGGACAGGTGGCATGTCTTCATCAATAGGTGGAGTCAAACCTTGTTGACCGTTTTGGGGATTGGAGGTCAAAGAGATGGGAGCATTGCATCCGGATTCGCGAAGTTTTGAAGTCCGAAACCCCGATGAAGTGAAAAATTCCATTGGAATCCAAGCCTTGATAAACACATCAGAATTCAACAATTTAGGTTTTGGAGGTCGTAGAGACAGGAGCTCTAAAAAATAGGGATCATGAAGTCGCAAAACCCGAAGTCCCAGTTCGGCCAACGACACGATCTTACTGAGATCGAAAGACTTGAGTGGTGCTTTTTGTTTGATTCCATGGGGAATAATCAAAAGGACCTGTGGATACACTGTCATGTGTGTGTGGGATTCCAAGAGGAGGAACTGAAGAGTCAATTAGACTCAAGAGGCAGATTTAGAATGATCCTGTAGAAGACTTTGGCTAGAGGGTTCATGTGTCTGTGTCAGTTGTGGTATCATAGCATAGAAAGAGTTCTCTTCTTTCTGTAGCAAAGAAAAGAGGAACATTCTCAACCATGCTATCGAGAAGAAGAGACAGACCAATGCTTGATCCAACATTTGAAAGAGAAATGCGTGAACTACGTTCCAGGCTTGATACCATGGAAACAACACAGAGGCACACATTTGATGATGGGGATATCAGCAAGGCTGACAGTGAAAATGATGTTGGACATGAATAAGAAGTCACAGTCGAAGATTCTACAGACAAACGCCTATTCAAGGTTGTCGCAAGGATAGGTGCTAGAGAAAAAATAGACATTCTAGTATATGAGGGAAACCTGGATGTTGAAGAGATTCTAGACTGGATGAGAGCTCTGGATAAATACTTCAACTATAAGGATGTCAAGGAAGATAGGAAAGTCAAACATGTTGTCTCTATACTTAAAGGGCATGCAACACTATGGTGGGATGAACTACAGGCTGATAGACACTGCAAAGGAAAGAAGAAAAACAAAATTTGGGATAGAATGGTTGCAAAGATGAAATCCAAATTCATACCCAAGGATTATCAAATCACTCCGTTTCAGAGGATGAAAATTTTGAGACAGAAGTTGATGTCAGTGAAAGAATACACTGAATAATTCTACAAGATAAACATTAGGGTAGGTCATCGAGAAAGCGATGATGAAAAGGTTGACAGATGCATATATGGCCTGAGATATGACATTCAAGACAAGATGAGCATGATGATCATTAGAAATGTAGAAGATGCTTATCATATGACTCTAAAAGCTGAAGAGAAGTTGAGCCGAAAGCAAGGTCAAAGAGGCCAAGGAAGAAGTCGAGCCAGAGGCAAGCCAATTTCCCAGGACAGAACTTATAAATCTAAAGAAGAAGGGAAGAAACCTCAAACTGAGAGAGGAGGAAGCTCACAGAGAGGGCAGTATGCCGATAGAAACACTTTTCCTCGAGCTAGAGGAAGAGGAAGAGACAGAGGTGGTGAAGTGAAATGTTTTGTCTGTGGGAAAAATAGACATAAATATTATGAGTGTCCAGATAGAAAGAAGGAAGGTGGTGAAACTCACATTGTCGAAGCTCAAAGACAGAATTTTGAGGCAGAAGATGTTGAGGGTGGAAGATTCTTAATGATGAGGAAAGCTCTCTTAATGCCAGAAAAAGAGGCAAAGAACCCATCCCAAAGGAACAGCCTGTTTCAGACTGCTTGGCAAACAAAAGATAGAGTATGCAAGGTCATAGTGGACAACAGTAGCACAGAAAATCTTGCTTCTACGGAGATGGTAGAAAAGATGGAGCTGGAGACTATTGTACATCCAAGCCCATACAGAGTTTCGTGGCTAGAAAAAGAACACCAGGTAAATTCCACTAAACAATGTTTAGTTGAATTTAAAATAGGAGGATATAAGGATGAAATATTATGTAATGTCATTCCCATGGATGTTTGTCATATATTGTTGGGTAGACCATGGCAATATGATAGAAATGTGGTTCATGATGGGAGAAATAACACATACACCCTGAAGAAAAATGGGAGAACACACATGTTGTTGCCAATCAAGGATAAAGAAGTAAAACTAGAGGTGAGAAACACTGTAATTCTCATGAGTGGGAAGGAACTTCTTAGTGAAGTTAAGAAGAAGGAAGATACACAATTTTTTGTGGTTAAGAAGCCTAGAATTGTTTTGACCAGTACAAGAGTGGATGATTTACCAGAGGAAATCCAGAAGTTGCTAGAAGAGTTCGCTGACATAGTAGTGGATGAACTACCTTGTTTGTTGCCAATGATCAGGAGTATCATCCATCACATTGATCTTATACCTAGATCTAGTTTACCAAACAAAGCAGCGTATAGATTGATGCCACAAGAGAATGAAGAAGTCAAGAGACAAGTCCAGGACTTAATGGACAAAGGATTGATTAGAGAGAGCTTGAGTCCATGTGATGTTCCAACAGTGCTCAACCTGAAGAAAGATGGAGGCTAGAGAATGTGTACAGACTCAAGGGTGATCAATAAGATCACCATAAAATACATATTTCCATTTCCAAGGATGGACGACTTGATGGATTGCTTGAGTGGAGCAATATTTTTTTCAAAGATTGGTTTGAAAAGTAGATATCATCAGATTCACATGAGAGAAGGTGATGAATGGAAGACAACATTCAAGATGAATGAGGGGCTATACGAATGGCATGTCATGCCATTTGGTTTAACAAATGCACCCATTACTTTCATGAGGTTGATGAGTGAAGTCCTGAGGGTTTTCATAGGAAAATTTGTCATTGTATACCTTGACGATATATTAATTTTCAGCAAGACTGAAGAAGAGCGCTTGAAACATTTAGCTGCAGTAATGAGGAGGTTACATCATGAGAAATTACTGATAAATATGAAGAAATAATCATTTATGAGGACATAACTCATTTATTTGGGTTTTGTTATCTCTTCAAATGAGTTGAATACGGACTCGGAAAAGGTGAATTCAATTAAGAATTGGCCATCACCGAAAAGTGTGTTTGAAGTTCGAAGCTTCCATGGTTTGGCAAGTTTCTACAGGAAATTCATCCTAAATTTCAGCGGAATTAGGGCACCGATGATGGATACGGTGAAGAAAACACATAAAACTTTTTACTGGACAGATGAAGTAGAGAAGAGTTTCGATCTATTGAAGAAGAAGATCACTGAGCAGCCAATTTTGGTTTTTCATATTTCAGCAAGACATTCCAGGTCAAGTGTGATGCAAGTGGGTTTGCAATTGGAGCGGTTTTGAGCCAAGAAGACAGACCAATCGCATAATTCAGTGAGAAACTGAATGAAGCAAAGGTTAAGTACTCCACATATGACAAGGAATTCTATGCGGTCATAAAAGCGTTGAAGAAGTGGAGGCACTATTTGGTTCCTAAAGAGTTTGTTTTGTATAGTGATAATCATGCTTTACAATTCGTGACTCAACAAGAGAAGTTGAACCAAAAGCATGCTAAATGGGTTGAATTCATGAAAAATTTCACTTTGGTAATTAAACATATTTCTGTAACTGCTAACAAAGTTGTTGATGCTTTGAGCAGGAGATGTTTTCTTATGCAGGAATTCATTGTCAAAACCTTGCATTTTGATAACCTCAAAGAAATGTACAGAGATGACCCATAATTTCAGGAAGCGTATGAGGCATCTGAGAATCCAGTTCCCAGGGACAAAAGCTAGTGGATTGAATACATGATCCAGGATGGATTATTATTTAGGGGCAATCAACTATGTATTCCAAAATGCTCCATGAGGGACAATCTGTTGAAGGAAAAACACAGTGGAGGATTGGTCAGACACTTCGGTCAAGATAAGACATTCTCAAAGTTGAATGGCTCATATTTTTGTCCAGCGATGAGGACAAATGCAGAATTTGTCAGCACACAAAAGCGAAAAGGCAAAATACAGGTTATACCAGCCACTACCCATACCTGCAAGACCATGGGATGCAGTGAGCATGGATTTCGTATTGGAACTACCAAGGATGCAAAGAGGCTATGATTTGATCTTTGTGGTAGTCGACATATTTTCCAAGATGGCACATTTCATACCATGCTAGAAAACCAATGACGCAACTCACATTGTGAATCTATTTTTCAAGGAAGTCATCAGACTTCACGGCTTGGCCATGAGTATCATTTCTGATCGGGACACAAAGTTCGTGGGACATTTCTGGAGGAATTTATCGAAAAAGTTGGGGACAAGTTTTTCATTTAGCTCAACGTATCATCCTCAAATGGATGGACAAACAGAACTTGTGAATAGAATCTTGGGGGATTTTCTAAGGAGCCTAGTGACTGAACACCATAGTCAGTGGGATCATATTATTCCATAGGTAGAATTTTCTTACAATGACTCACTCAACAGAAGAACAGGGCAGAGTCCATTCCAAATTGTATATGGAATGCTTCCAAGGGGAGTTTCTGAATTGAAAGATTCAGAACGAAGTGAATTTAGGAGTGCTAGTGCAAAGGACTTTACAGAAGCAATGAAGGAGCTTCACAGCCGAGTCAAGGAGTGACTGCAGATTTCAAGCCAAGAATATAAGTGCATAGTAGATCAACATAGGAAAGAACTTCAATTTGAAGTTGTTTATCTGATTCTTGCACATCTGAGGAAGGAGAGGTTCCCAAGGGGAACATATAACAAGCTGAAGATGAAAAAGATTGGACCATGCAAGGTCATGAATAAATTTGCGGAAAACACGTATGAGATTGAATTTCCCAATGGGGTCAAAATTTCACCGATATTCAATGTTGCGGACAGAGCTGCAGATTAAGGAGCAGAGGATGAATAGACAAAGATTCAATGGACAAAAAAATTGCATGTAGCTGAAAATCCATAGACGGAAAGCATAATTGACAAAAGGATTTGCAAGAAGACCAGGAGGAAAGAGTATTTTGAATACTTGGTCAAATGGAAGGGACATCCAGTTAAATATGATAGCTGGGAAGATGAAGCAAAAACTCAGAAACATGGACAGAGTCAAGCGAGTGTGGAGGTGAAAGACAACTAGAAAGAGAAACACACATTTTTCGCATTTTGAAATGTTTTGAAAGTTTAAGGGAGAGGATATTAATGTAATAGTTGGGAATAAGACGTACTTTGCATTTATATCTATGACATTGTAAAATAGATCTAGAGAGGTTACTCTCATCTGTCAATGTAAAAGGCATTTAAGCCCAATTAATGGGAGTAGGTAGGTTTGAATTAATAGATTAGATAGTTTAGAGAGTAGGAGGGAAAACAGATATAGACACCCGCATTCTTGTATTGTTGTAACATTAGAATAGAATAGAAGAAAAGAGAGTTGTAGCAGAGAGTTGTGGAGAAGAACCATGTATAGAAGTAATCTGAGTTAATATATGAATCTTTGATTCAGATTTCATGGTGTTATGATGTTTTCTGTTTATGCATGGTGAATGGTATGCTTACTGTTGTTTTATTCTCTTTGTTATGCATTTTATTAAATACTGTGTTGAATGTATGATTTCATGATGAATGTTTGAAGTCTAAGAAGAGAGAAAGAGTTTCAATTGTTTCTCTTCTTGAGTGAGAGAAGTTCCTGCAAGGGGTGCAGTGAAGCATCCGCAAGGTGGGCGTTGACGAATTTTTGAGTTTTACCTCAGAAAGCTCAAGACAGATACCATTGTTCTCATTCTAATAGAAGTGCAGGAGGAGAACAGAGGTCGTGGAAGGAGTGTGCAGGATGATGAAAGTCTTAGGACTTATCAACTAAAGGGAGGATTGCAGGATTTCTATTGTCGAGATAGCACATAGTCGAACGGATCAAATACCCAGAAGTATTTGATAGACTGCTACAAGGAGTGCATGTAGGAGTTCTTTCAAGGCTTGAGTTTCCAGAGAAAGATCAGGAGGGTTAACACCTTTGAGAGTACTCAAAGGGAGGTGGAGAAAAATCGCTTTGCAGAACCCAAGTTCAGATGAGGAACATTGGTTAAATTCGCAGAAGTCTTCAAGGAGGAAGCAAGTGGTCGAAATTGTCTGAGGAGAGCTCGCGAAGTTACGAGGACCATGGGATTTCCACGAAGCTGTGAGGAGGTTAAGATTTGGATGAATCCATCCTTCCAAAGGTGAGACTCAATGCGGACTTTTGATCGTGATAGTGGAGTGCCAAGATCATTTCGAAATCCGGGATTTCGAAGTGTTAGAGGAACAGTAGTTGGAGGCTTGCTCGAGTCCTAAAAGCTAGGAAGAGGGACAGGTGGCGAGAGTCCACGTCAAAGTTAGAAAGCATTCAAGTGGACAGGTGGCGTGTATTCATCAATAGGCGGAGTCAAATATTGTTGACCATTTCGGGGTTTGGAGGTCGAACAGCTGGGAGCATTGCATTCGGATTCACAAAGTTGCGAAGTTTGAAACCCCAATGAAGTGAAAAGTTCCATTGGAAGCCAAGCCTTGTTGAACACATCAAAATTTGACAATTTGGGTTTCAGAGGTCATAGAGATAGGAACTCTCAACAACAGAGATCGCGAAGTCATGAAACCTGAAGTCCAAGTTTGGTGAAGGGCAGGATCTTACTGAGATCGAAAGACTTGAGTGGTGCTTTGTGGTTGATCCCATGGGGCATACTCAAAAGGACCGGTGGATACACTGTCATGTGTGTGTGAGATTCCAAGAGGAGGAACCGAAGAGTCAATCAAACTCAAGGGGCATATTTAGAATGATCTTGTAGTGAACTTCGGTCCGAGGGTTCAGGGGTCTGCATCAATATGATTAGATGTTATTGTAACATCCTGCTCTTGTGCACACTGAGTGAACTTATTCTTTGAGGACACTTGCTCGCAAGTGATCGGGATTATTATAATATTAAACATTTGATTTGGATTATGAGGCGTCATCGGTTGATGACATGTTGTTTTGCTACATTGACATAGACATGTGCTATTGACTCGGTCTTACTGAGTGTGTATAATTTTGGACCTCGAGGATGCAAAGGCATCGATGGAACCACTTGGACTCTGGATCGAGTCAGGGAATGAACTATTGGGGTTTAATTGTTTTATATGTGATATTAGTGCATCTGATTAGACGATATGATTATGGATATATTTCTGACATGATTCATTGATGATACAGGCTGACGATAGCTTGCTGACCAGACTCACATGTGGAGTAGAGGGGCCATGAAAGACTACTAGATATGTTGAGAGAGAGGTGTGGACAACAGCCCCACCAAAACCTACTAGCACTCCCACCGTGGATCAAACTATAGGTTAATGATTACCTATTTCAAGAGGACCCACGATGTTGTGATGCAGGAGCATCGCCAACGTCAAGCGAGCATGGGGAAACTGCAACACATTTTGAGCACATGATAAATTGTTTAAAAAGTTTTGAAGATTGGATGCGCCAAAATTAAATGTGATAGTTAAGGAGAGGCATACTAATAGATTTTAATCATACCTTGAGCGACCCGCTCTCGTCTGAAGGACTAAGAAGGCATTTATATTAGTAGGTAGCTTTAATGCATAGATTAGACAGTTTATAATGAGAGAGGGAAAACATAATATAGACACCCTGATTTTTGGTATTGTAACATTAGAGTGTGAAGAGAATAAAAGAAAAGAGAGCAGAGGGATGTGTGAAGACACCCATGTACAGAGATTTGAATTTATAGAGAAAGATTTGACTCAAATTCATGGTGTCGGGTGTGTTCTTTGTGTATGTATATTGAATGTTATGCTCATGGTTTTACGTTTTCTGTCATACAATTGCTTTTATGCTATGTATGAATAACTTATTGTTGAGTGTTTGAAATCTAAGAGAGAGAGAGAGAGTAAGAGGAATGAGTTTCAATTGTTTCTCTATCTGAGCAAGAGTTCTTGCAAGGAGTGCAGTTGAATTGTCTGCAAGGAGTGTGTTGACAAAGGGTTCAGAGGTTTGTCTCTGAAAGCTCAGACTAGATAGCATTTGTTCTCATTCACACAGAGGTGCAGTCAGACACAGGAGTCATGCAAGGAGTGTGCAGGCCGAGGAAAATCTCAGAGTTTCAAACCTGAGCAAAGTATTAAGATACCGCTGCTGCAGAGTGTGCGCAAGGTCGAAGAGCGTTCAACACTTCAAGTGTTTGGAGGTTTCCACAAGGAGTGCATGCAAGGGTCTTCTTTAAGACTCGAAGTTTTGAGAGAGCTCAGGAAGGACAAAGCCTTTGAAACTATTGAAGGCAGTACAAGAAGTTGGTGTGTTTGAGTGGTTAAAAAGCATCAGAAGTTTGTGCTGCAGGTGGATAAGTCCAAGGAAGAATCATTGGTTCACTTCCCAGAAATCATCAGAGGGAAGAAACAGGCGGTCGAAATTCTCTGTAGAGAATTAGCGAAATCCTTCCAGCCGTCCAATCTGACAAAGAAGCGAGGAGGTTATGACTGGGTTTCCAAGGTGCAAGCTTAGGAGATTGTGAACCGTCAGATCTTCACTTAGATACCCATCAGCCATCCAATCTGACAAGATTTGCAGAGGGCTTAAACCCTCTCAAGCCGAGCAAAGGTCCCGAAAGGTATAAAGATATCAAGGTGTTGGAGTTCGAAATATTAGAAGTCCCGTGGACAAGAGATCAGGTAAATCCATAGAGAAAACCTCAAAACAAATCAGGACTATCCATCTGTTGGGACATGTGGTGGGGATCGAGAGCCATCAGCATATTGGAAGTCTAGAGACCAAGAGTCTGAGACCTTTTGAGTCCTGAAGCAGCAAAAGGATCACATCCGTGGATCTAAGGAAGGACGCGTGTCGTGTGATCATCCAAATCGGAGATCCGGACACTGGGAATCACATAAGTGAGCAGTTTGACTTTGCATTTGGCGAAGTCTGAGGTTTGATTTGAACCGTCTATCCATTTGGGACACGTGGTGGAAATATGAGAAGTCGGGGTTCGAAATTTCGTGGATACTGAAGACAGGAAATATCCACATTTCAGAATTGTGAAATCCAAAATCTCGATAAGTTGGAAAGTTCCATCAGGGGGGGGCAGCTATTGTCATACCGCGAAATTGAAATTTGAGAGATTGAAAGAATTAAGGACAAATGCATTTTAGCATTTGAAACCTCGAAGTCCTGAGGAAGATCCTGAGCCATTGGTTCAATAGAAGATCATGACCGTTGATCATGTTTACGACATAAGGGGTTCCTAGTTGACGTCATATCAGGATTCAGAGGATCGGGGATCCTGAGGACAAGGGGTCAAATACGTCTTGACATCTGAAAGCCCAAAATCTTGAAAAGAGGTAGGACTGTTGTCACATAAGGCGAGGTCGTGTGGACCACAAGTCCAGCCCAGAGGGATAACTGAGGTTAAAGCATATCAGGATAGTGTAGATTGGGAAACCAGAAAGACAAAGTTGTGACATTGGGATTTCGAAACCCCGAAAATCGAAATTCCATTTTTCCTGTCATGAAGAGATCAACGATCAGGCCTAGAGGCTGTGAGGAGAAGAAAAGATCTATGGGTCAATTTAAATAGATATTCCAGTGGATAATTGAAGGGGCCACTCTGGCTCGAGGGTAAAATTTGAACGATCCTTAAGACCGGGAGGTCAATGCATAGGCCTTTGTCGAGGTAGAGGGTGATAGACTGCGTCAGGTGTGGTATCAGAGCCCAGAAAGGTTTCTTCTTCTTCTGTAGCAAAGAAAGGAAAAATTCACCATGCTACCAAGAAGAAGGGACATGCAAACACCCGATCTACAAAAGGAAAGAGAAATACCAAGAAGAAGAGGTAGGCAGATACCTGCCCCAACCATGGCAAGAGAAATGTGTGATTTATGTGCCAAACTTGAAGACATGGAGACAACACAAAGATGCACAGTCAGTATTGGGGATATTAGTGATTCCGAGAGTGAAATGGAAGTTGAACATGAAGAAGAAGAAGTTGCAACTGAAGATGTAGAAAATGAACATTTGATTAGGGCTATTTCAAGAATGGGTGCCAGGGCAAGAATGGACATTCCAATTTATGAGGGAAACCGGGATGCTGAAGAGATTCTAGACTGGATTATAGATCAGAAAACTTATTTTGACTATGAAGATGTTGAGGAGGACAAGAAGGTCAATCATGTTGTCACAATATTGAAGGGACATGCAACATTGTGGTGGGATGAACTATAAGCTCACAGACGCTGCAAGGGAAAGTAAAAGATCAAAAAGATGGGACAAAATGATCATGAAGATAAAGGTGAAATTCATTCCCAGGGATTACCAGATTACTCTATTCAGGAGGATGCAGATTCTGAGACAGAAGTTGATGACAGTGAAAGAATACACTGAAGAATTCTACAAGCTGAACATCAGGGCAGGTCATCGGGAAAGCGATGATGAAAAAGTTGCCAGATACCTGAATGGCATGAGATATGACATTTAGGATGAGATGAGCATGGTAACTATTCGAACGGTGGAATATGCTTATCATATGGCTCTAAAGGCTGAGGAGAAGCTGAGTCGAAAGCAGGGTCAAAGAGGCCGAGGCAGAAGTCAAGCTAGGGGCAAATCAGTTGTCCAAGATAAAAATCAGAAGCCCAAGGAGGACCGGAAGAAACCTTAGGCTCAAACTGAAAGAGGTGGAACCTCACAGTGAGGGTAGCATACTAAACAAAGAGGAGATTATGCTGATAATAATACTTTTCCTCGTACTAGAGGTAGAGGAAGAGGAAGAGGTGTAGTGATAAAATGCTTCACGTGTGGAAAGAATGGACACAAATCTTATGAATTTCCAGATAAAAATAAAGAGAGTGGAGAGACTCACATCTCTGAAGCACAAAGGCAGAATGTTGAGGCAGAGGATGTTAAAGGCAGAAGATTGTTGATGATGCAAAAAGTTCTCTTAACACCAGAGAAGGAGGTGGAGAGTTCGGTACAAATGAATAGACTTTTTCATACTGCGTGCAATACCAAAGACAGGGTATACAAGTTCATTGTGGACAGTGGTAGCACAGATAATCTCATTTCAATGGAAATGGTAGAAAAGCTAGATCCGGGGATGATTAAAAATCAAATTCCATATAGAGTTTCATGGCTACAAAAGGGACATCAGATAGATGTCACTAAACAATGTTTAGTTGAATTTAGGATAGGAGGGTATAATGATAATATACTCTGCGATCTTATCCCTATGGATGTTTGTCATTTATTGCTGGGTAGATCATGGTAATATGACAGAAATGTGATTAATGATGGGAGGATGAACACATACACCGTAGAAAACAACGGGAGAACTCATATGTTGCTTCCAATCAAAGATAAGGAAGTGAAACCTGAAGTAAGCAACACTGTACTTCTTATGAGTGGGAAGGAAATTATTACAGAGGTTAAGAAGAAGGAGGATCCACAATTCATTGTGGTCAAGAAACCAAGAATTGTATTGACGAGGACAAGAATGGATGATCTACCAGAAGAAGGTCAGGAGCTGTTGGGAGAGTTCGTTGACATAGTAGTGGACAAACTACCTCGTTTGTTGCCATCGATCAGAAGTGTGAGTCATCATATAGATCTCATACCTGGAGCCATTTTTCCAAACAAAGCTGCGTATAGACTGACGCTGCAAGAGAATGAAGAGGTTAAAAGACAAGTCCAGGATCTATTGGACAAATTTTTGGTTAGAGAAAGCTTGAGTCCATGTGGTGTTCCAATAGTACTCAGTCCAAATAAAGAAAGAGGCTGGAGGATGTGTATTGATTCAAGAGCCATTAACAAGATAACCATCAGGTACATATTTCCATTGCCAAGGATGGATGATCTAATGGATTGCTTAAGTGGAGCAAAATATTTTTCGAAGATTGATTTTAAAAGTGGATATCACCAGATTCGTATGAGGGAAGGTGATGAATGGAAAACAACCTTCAAGACTAATGAAGGGTTGTATAAATGGCTTGTTATTCCATTTGTCTTAACAAATGTGCCAAGTACCTTTATGAGGTTGATGAACGAAGTCCTGAAGGAATTCATCGAGAAATTTGTCATTGTGTATCTGGATGACATACTGATTTTCAGTAAAACAATGGCAGAGCATCGGAAACACTTGGCTACTTTGATGAAGAGATTACAGCAAGAGAAGCTGCTGATAAACATGAGAAAATCCTCATTCATGAAGACAAATCTCATTTACTTGGGATTTGTTATTTCTGCAGATGAGTTGAGGATCGATCCAGATAAGGTGGAAGTACTCAAAAATCGGCCATCACCGAAGAGTATATTCGAGGTGAAGAGTTTTCACGAATTAGCTAGTTTATACCGAAAGTTCATCAGGAATTTCAGTGGAATTAGTGCACCGATGATGGATCAAGTGAAAAAAAGACACAAGTCTTTTCACTGGATAGAAGCGGCTGAGAAGAGTTTTAATTTGTTGAAGAGGAAGATCACGGAGCAACCAATTCTGGTGTTACCAGATTTCAAAATGACATTTCAAGTGAAATGCGATGCAAGTGGATTTGCAATAGGGGTGGTCCTGAGTCAAGAGGACAGGACGATAGCATACTTCAGTGAGAAGTTGAATGAAGAAAAGGTGAAGTAATCCACATATGACAAGGAGTTCTATGCTATCATCCAGGCATTGAAGAAATGGAGGCATTACTTGATTCCCAAAGAGTTTGTCTTATATAGTGACAATCATGCACTGCAGTTTGTGACTCAACAGGAAAAGTTGAATCAGAGACATGTTAAATGGGTTGAATATATGCAAAATTTCACTTTTGTGATTAAACATATTTCTGGAACTGCTAACAAAGTTGTTGATTCTTTGAGCAGGAAGTGTTTGCTATTGCAGGAGTTCAAAGTCCAAACATTGGGTTTTGATGACCTCAAGGACATGTACAAGGATGATCGAGATTTTAAAGAGGTGTATGAAGCATCTGAGAATCCAATTCTCAGAGACAGAAGCCAATGGATAGAATACATGATCCAGGAAGGATTATTGTTTAAAGGTAATCAACTTTGTATTCCAAAATGCTCCATGAGGGAGAACCTGCTAAAGGAGAAACACAGTGGATGATTAGCAGGACACTTTGGTCATGAAAAAACATTTGCAAAGCTGAATGAGTCATATTTTTGGCCAGGAATGCAAGCTAACGTCAAAATATTTGTAGATAAATGAAAAATTTGTCAACATTTGAAAGGAAAGAGACAGAATGCAGGATTTTCTCAACCATTTCCCATACCTGAAAGGTCGTGGGATGCAGTCAGCATGGATTTCATATTGGGTTTTCCAAGAACACAAAGAGGGTTTGACTCAATATTTGTGGTGGTGGAGATATTTTCCAAAATGGGACACTTCATTCCATGTCAGAAAACCAGCAACACAACTCACATTGTGAATCTATTTTTCAAAGAAGTCATTCGACTTCATGGCTTACCAAGGAGCATAGTTTCGGATCGAGACACTAAGTTCGTGGGACACTTCTGGAGAACCTTATGGAAAAAGATGGGAGCAAATTTATCATTCAGTTCAGCTTATCATCCTCAGACGGATGGATAGATAGAAGTCGTAAACAGGAGTTTGGGAGACTTGCTGAGGAGCCTAGTGACAGAACACCACAGTCAGTGGGACAACATATTACCACAGGCAAAGTTTTCTTATAATGATTCAATCAACAGAAGTACAGAGCAGAGTCTGTTTCAGATTGTCTATGGCATACAACCGAGGGGAATTTTTGAATTGAGAGATTCAGAACAGAATGCGACTAGGAGTGCTAGTGCAGAATATTTTGCAGAGGCGATGAAGGAACTTCACAGCCAGGTGAAGGAGAATTTATAGAATTCAATCCAGGAGTATAAGCGAAGAGAAGATCAACACAGGAGACAACTTCAGTTTGAGGTTGGTGATTTGATTATAGCACATCTAAGAAAGGAAAGGTTTTCGAGAGGAACATATAATAAACTGAATATGAAGAAGATCGTGTTGTAGGAAAATCTGCCTGCGGACAAGTAGATCGACCTCTAAGGCTTGACCTTAACCCTAGACAGAAAAGTGCTTATCATGGACACTGAATTTCTTTCGAATCTATCTAAGCCTAATGCATGAGAAGGAAGAGTAACAGAAGTACCTTTTAACTGACGTTTGTCCCTGCACG
>JASDQU010282382.1:0-14598 GCA_032191745.1 Picea mariana
GAACCAGAAGGTGTCCTGCAAGTGCATCCTATGCGCATATTGGACAGGAAAAGAAAGCAGCTCTGGAATCGAGCTATAGGGCTTGTAAAGGTCCAGTGGACCTGGTACGATCCTGAGGACGTGACATGGGAGCATGAAGAAGTTATGAGGGCAGAGTATCCGCATCTTTTTGAAAATTTTGAGAGACACACAGAGGCAGTGTAAGTTGCACTGAGGACAGTGCAAAAATAAGGGGAGGGGGATTGTAGTGTCCCCAAGGCCGAGCCCCGTTGCAAATCATGAATATGAAATGAATTGTAAACATGTTCTATAGGCTGGTGAGCCAAGTTTTGTATAAGATGGTAGGCTTATGTGTTTGTTAGGCCAAGGAGCCTAAGTGTTGAAGGTCAGGAGCCTGTTGTTGTACTTGTATGTATGCAGAATGATTAATAAAATATAAACACCGCCAGGTGCAGACCGACCACGATGAATGAGTGAAGGGGGACTGAGCGTCCACAGAGTGGGAAAGGGATTAGGGGATGGAAGGTGGAA
Source organism: Picea mariana (assembly GCA_032191745.1). Classification (NCBI taxonomy): domain Eukaryota; kingdom Viridiplantae; phylum Streptophyta; class Pinopsida; order Pinales; family Pinaceae; genus Picea; species Picea mariana. Next base: position 532 of record JASDQU010282382.1, read on the forward strand.
AAGGGGCTAAGTGTTGAGCCTAGGGGCTTAAGCCGGGGATTAATATTTTAATATTATTCCCAAAAAGACATGTGTATTTTATTTTATCCTAAGTTCTTGGAAAGGGGAAAACGTGCAAAAGGGATGCATGTTGTGGGAACGCATGCAGTTCCCGGGGTGACAAGTGTCAACCCTGGTGCATGAAAATATAATAGCCGAGATGAACCATGTGAGGGGGGGCATCTCCATTCTACCCAACCGACCGAGCATGAACCCATCCGATCTCTGCAAGAATACCCTCGTACAATCTCGAAACCAAGAACCATGAGACGAGCCCGTGATTGTTGAACCTGTTTGGGAAGCACGTGTCTGTTTTTCCCAACTGGCTGTTGCGACCACATAGTGCTGGTCTGTGCTTGGCATACTAGCCAGAGTAAGCTCGTGTATGACCTCTCTGTTGGTGAGGGAGGCGACTGTTGTTGGAAGAGGTAGGTTGTCAAGCCTGTGAGAAATTTTGTTCCGGTGAAAGAGATTGTTGGGAAGTGGTTCTTCTAGAGAGTGCCCAGCACCAGCTACGAGCTTTGAGACTTCCTGATCCGGCCTGTTGTCGAGACCCAGAGAGGGAGGTTAGCACCGATGGACTGTGCGTGTGAAGGTGTATACTCCCGGGCGGAACGGGCATGTGGGGAATGACAGTCTGGTAGTAGTGGGCGTAAGATGGCATCTTTGGGAAGAATCCTTCTAGATATTTCTGTGTTGTTTTCCCTGTAACCTCAACCTAGCCTAGGATCCCTTGCCTTGGGGTGGAGTTCAGTCCTAGCTAGGGGGTGACCCACTGTTGAGATGATGAGAAGTGCGGTCTAAGGCTGGGAGGTTCGTGGAAGGCCTGCACTTGGTTGGTGGATTTCACCACTGTCACAAGATAAGTATCTAACTATGTTCTTATCACATTTTGGCATGACTATGTTATATACATTATGTATCATGTTTTCCGATGTGTATATGAATTACTGTTAAATGCTATGGATTGTTTCATTGTAGCCATAAATTATACGTTTTACTCTGAGTTAAATGTATTTCTTTACTTGAATGCATGTGATTATATAATGTCTGTACGAATTATGGGAAAGTGAGGTAAATGGGTAATCAGAGTGTTTATAAGCCCAGATTAAGGAAATGGGTGTGCTACAAATTGGTCTCAGAATGTTACCTAGTGAGTTACAAACTCTGGGTAGGGAAAAAGGTACGCTACAATATCATTGAAGAAAGACGTTGTCTACTAAATAACAACTTTGTTGTCTAAGAAATAAATAATTTTGTTGTCTATATAAATATAATAATTTAGCTGTCTATCAGATTAATTTCGCAGTCACACTACATGTTCCAATTTCGGTAAAAATATTATGTTCATAGTCACACTTATATGTAAAGATTTGTTGTCAATGAATATTAAGTTAGTTGTCCAATCATAAGTTTAATGTATATTAAATCACTTCTCTGGACACTAATTCTCTTCTCTAATATTTAAATTCACAAAGATTCTACCAATCAAATGTGGGGCGAATCATGGAGTAAGGCTAGGCTTGATGCCAATAAAATTGAGGAGCATAAGTTGTCAAAAAAAAAAAGGAGAATCGCAGAGTTAAGCATTCCAATATACTCCGTGTTGATCATTTTAGGAAAGGAAGAGGAAAAATGCAAGGATCAATTCATGAGAAAAACGAAGAGGAACAACTCATCAAATGCAGAGATCATTCATTAAAAACATAGAGGAATAATTCATTAAAAATGAAAAGGATCATCTTGTTAAACGTAGAGATCATCGATTAAAAACGCAGAGGAATAATTCATTAAAAACGAATAGGATCATCTCATTAAACGCAGAGATCATCCATTGAAAACAAAGAGGAATAATTCATTAAAAACAAATGGGATCATATCATTAAACACGGAGATCATCCATTAAAAACGCGGAGGAATAATTCATTAAAAATGAATAGGATCATCTCATTAAACGCATAGATCATCCATTAAAAACATAGAGGAATAATTCATTAAAAATGAATAGGATCATCTCATTAAACACAGAGATCATCCATTAAAACACAGAGGATCATTCATGAAAAATGAAGACTTAAATTTCCAGGAGAGCTAATATAAACATAGATTTACTTCGCCAGGAAATGCATCAAAACGCAGAGGTCAACGTAGAGGATCGTAAGTGGTTCACTGAGTGAAATGATAAACCATCGCAGAGATAATCAATCGCAACCAGATGAAATACAATCACTCAACCAGGAACAATCAATAGGGGTAGACATCTGGGCAAAACTATCCTTCGCTCATCATCCACGCATAGAAAAGCAAGGAATTAGAATATATAGATCGCTATGCACCGAAGTGACGACCGTCGATTCGGCTCCTGGCCAACTGTTCAGGCGTGGACTAATGATCTAGGGATGAGGATGAAAGATAAAGCACAGACTCTTCACAACAATCAATAAAACCATTAGGACAGTCACAACATTCTGGGATCAATTTCCAAGGGAATCAAGTCAAGCAACGAGCTTAAGGCTATGGGAAATTAAGTTCTCTATTAAAATGCTAAGTCAACACTTTTTTTTTTACACAATTAAAAGTACAGAAATGAAAGCGCAAGGTCAATAGTAATCTACCATGCAGAATAAAAGCATGTGTACCGTAGCCCAAGGTGACAGCTCTGAGTCGTTGTCCTATGCACTCCGTGCAACTCCTGCTTTTCGACCAATGAGACTTCACCGGTACCTCTTAGCCAATGCTAGGTACTCTTCTTCCCCCTTAGCCCCCCGAGCCACAAAGGGGCTACGCACACTAAATCAGAGAACAACTAGCTACCAGCTCGTCTCGCAAGGCCAAGCTACCACTCCTCACCGAGCTGGGTATCCCAACTCCCATAAGATAATTCAGTCAAGTCTAAAATTCTGTAGCGTAACGTTACGCATCCAAGAAGAGATCCATCCTCCTACTCCTCCCTCCTTTATATAGAGTTTCTAAGTCATTTATTTCCCAATTTCCCATTTAATTTATTGTTCAATAATTTAATTCAGAAAAATCCTCCCCGTAAATGTGTCACCCATCCCCTTCGTTGTACCAGAAATTAATTTCATTAATTATTTAATTACTCCTATTTCCCTCACCCACCTAAAAACATTCCTAGAATCGCTCCTAGGTGTCCCCATATTCCCTTACACATTTTAATGACTTACCCCCTTGCTAATTTACTAGTTGAGTTCAATTTAGAAAGTTCTTAAAGGAAAGATTCCTTACTATGTTAGTCATTCTGCTTTTTCCTTATGTTTCCCTTTTTCATTAGGTTTCCCCTTTTCCCTTAGTTTCCTATTTATTTTAAGTTTCCCTATTTTCCCTATTATCTTAAACCCAAATTAGCAAGTGTAGAAAAAATACATTTTCCCCCTTTTTCTTTTTAATAAAAAAAAAATGAATTAGCAAAGGTAGAAAAACAATCAATTCCCTTTTAAACTTTTAATCTCTCAATATAATTTGATTTTAATAAATCACTTGAATTACTTACCCCCTTTTTGTCACATGTTTAATGATTATTATTTTTATTTTTATTTTTATTTTTATTTTTTTTTAACCCCAAGTATCTCTTAGACCTAGATTTTATTTTCCTAGGTTGGGCGACATTTTATTAGGGAAATTGTTTTCAAATATTTATTATCACAATATTTGTTTTAAGGCCATCTAGGTTTATTCACCTATTAGTTAACAACGTGACGTGCCCTTCAGGACGCACTAGGTGCTCCAAGGGTGCCACTCGCCTCATTATGTTTCCCTTGCGCGACGTACCCTTCAGGACACACTACGTGCTCCAAGGGTGCCACTCGCCTCTTGACTGACTTGGTAGACATCAAAAACCCCTAGAGTCAGTACTCTGCCAAGTGATCTTGTGGGAGGCTAAGGGCCTCTAAGAAATAAGGCCCATGCCTTATTGCGTGCCCCTTAGAATCATCATGAGCGACTGTCACAGTCTGCCCTCACGGCATCGTGGGTCTTCTCAAACTAGGTAATTGTTAACCTACAGTTCGAGCCACAGCAGGAGTTCTAGTAGGTTGTGGAAGGGCTGCTATCCACACCTCTCCCTCAACATCTCTGGTTGTCGTGCGTGACCCCTCTACTCCACATGTGAGTTTGGTCAGCAAGCTATCGTCAGCCTGCATCATCAACGAATCATGTCTAAATAAACTCAATCATCATAACATCTAATCAGATGTGCATGTGGCATATCAACAATAATCAAAACCCAATAGTCCACTCCCTAACTCGATCTGGAGTCCAAGGGGTTTCATCGATGCATCTGCATCCTCGAGGTCCTATGTCCTGCACACTTAGGAGAACCTAGTCAATAGCACTTGTCTAAGTAAATACACGAAATAACATATAATCACATCCATAATGTCTCATAATCATAATCAAACGGCCAATAGTATAATAATTTGGATCACCTGCAAGCAAGTGTCCTCAAGGATTAATTTTTCTCAATGTGCACAAGAGCGGGATGTTACAATGAAAATGGGTGAGCATATTATATAGGGTGGGAAAAAACCACTTGATTATCAAGATATATCGGGAAAATGGGAGCTAATTGAAGAAAGGGTAGGGTGGAATGTGAATTTCTTACATGCACCTATCTTCTAGTTGCTCTTATTCTAGTCATTTAGATTTTGTAAATTTTTCAGAGTCAACACCAGAACCATACATTTCACAATCCTAATCCCCTACTTGCAATTAATAAGGGATTATAGACAGTGCATAATGAATGGAAAGAGGGAGGAAATCTAGATATCCAAATACAGATCTCAACTAATATATCGCTTAAGGTTGCAGGATCAGTTAACCATTTCTTTCTAATCCCCACAAAATAACGTTTGTCTTGCCATCTTCCTCTTCTTTCTTATTTTGATCTTTAAACTCTCTTTTTGCAACCATTGCCTTCATTATTGGATATGAGAGCTCAGAAATCATCCCACCTCCGACCTTGTACTCTTCCTTATCTCCAATTAAGAATATCAATCAGTCTAGTACATTAGGCATGGAAATGTCTATAGCAAGTAGCTCGAAGTCATACTGGCCATTTTTCTTCTTAATTTCCAAACTAATGAGACCTCGCCTTTTAGAGCCATGTATTGGGAATATGATGAAACAACATGTTTTTCTTAGCATGGGCTTGATGTTGCCTAATCAAATTCTTCCTCCAAACACAGTATATGTCCGCACATCTATTCCAAAAGGAGGAGCTCCTATTTGAAAATAAAAAAAGAAAATGCAACTGATATGTTCAATTTGTACATTACAATCCTATAAACTTTGTAAGATTGATTGTATATCTTTTGTGTACATAAAGGCACTAGAAACAATCAATGTCTTACATTCTCTTATATGTAGAAACTATTTAAATTATGAAACAGAATGGTAACAGCAAATATCGTCTCGATTATGCACCATCACTATTGAATTTTATATATGTGTGAGATTCTAGATCAAACATAAAAGATGATATATTTGATTCTTGCATGCCAATCATTCCACCACAAGAAATTATTTGAATGAATAGTGAGTTCTCACTAAATATATTTTATAGATATGTAAAGGTATCTTTGTGATTTAACACAAAGAAAATGTAGATATATACAATCATGCATTTCTTTCCAAGTCCATTGCCCATAGGTTTTAGTGTCAATGCAAAAGTGTTGTTCGAGAACTCTAAAGAAACACCAACGAACTAGAGCTATGGCACTTTTGAAGACTATACTACCCTGACTACCAATGGAATATAAGTTATAATCTTGATTTTCTTATGATCGATATGCTCATGTTTTCAAGCAACACAATGAATCTAAAAAGAACGGCAATAATAACCCTTGGGAAGATATGATGTCAATAATTTGCACGTTGTGATTCTGTAGGTAATATTTTTGGAAGAAAGTGTTTGCATATCAATAGGATATTATTAAAATTTTCAATCGTTTTTATCTTTGCTATGTATATTCTTAGAGATAAGACAATATAACAAAAACAAAGAAATATAAGCAACTGTTTTTTCTTGCTACGTGTTGGTTTATGCTCAAGATTGTGTCGCATATCCATGGCTCTTATTAAGTTTGATTAGTCATACAACTTTTTTCTTTCAAAAACCAACATGTTTTATTTTCGTTTTTTTAAAGCAAGGGTTGTGTTATGAAGTTGTAGGAATGGTCGAGATTTTATATCAATTCGAATGCAATGTGACCTTATATGTGTTTGTTGAAGCAAACCTATATGAATCCATTCTTGGAGTAATCAAATACATGCATGTATAACTATTATCAATGCTACTAATCTCGAATTATCTACTACAACAAGTTGTCTTCAAAAAAAATTCAAAGAGTTTGTGTTGTTCTTTAGAGTCCTTAATTACAAGTCCCTAGGCCCTATCTATAATAGGGCTCACTCTACGTGAATCACTCGAACACTAGTAATGTTAAATGTGTGTTGATCTAAAAGATTGTTTTACCTTCTTAAGATAAACCTTATGAGGATATAAGTACCCCTGCATTTTTAGAGAGTTGGTACTCCTCTTGTTCGTATAATTCCACGAAATAGAATAAAACAAAGTCTCAGAAGGATCAGACTTAATATTTACATTCACATTCAAAACAAGAACAACACCTGAGATCGGGACCAGGTATTTTAAAAGAAACTCGTATATATAATATTTACAACATAAATAGATAAGATGCACATAAAAGATATGGGACTGATCTATCCATACATGATTCATCAGAACAGTGAACAATATCCATGAATAGAGAGAACAGAAAATGGACCACAATTAAAAGAGAACTTTAAATTATCATTCCATAAAGCACCAAAAATATTATGTTAGATAAAACATTTGGAAACTCAAGTTTCAGATCAAAATCTTTGAGAATATAGTAATGTAATATCCCAAGTAGCTCTCTTCAAGTCTCAAAATAATAATAAGTCTTTAAATACAAAGGTAAATGTCTTTAAAGAAAATAAAATGCATTTGTCCTTCAAAGAGGACTGGGATAGGGCTCCTGCAAACCATAAAGTGAAAATACCTGGAAGATAAAAGAAGGAAAACCAAGAATCAACCTAAATCTCACATAATATCGAGAAGACAAAGGCAGTATGACAAATCATTGTAGTAGAAATAGACGTAGAGAAAATTGAAAGGGTAAAGTTAATGTTCAACTCATTGTGATGGAGAGATCTCATAACCTTTACTTGCTTGCAGTTGGCTCCTTTATAGGTGTATGTTGTGGTTGAGGTGGCATAACTGCAGTAACTATTTCTTGATTTTCTGGGTCAGTAATTTTGATTAACACCCTTTTCAACCACTCCTCAATGTACTCCCTTAACGGTGCCACAATAATTTCATACTTAGTTTTAATTTCAAACAAATGATTTTAAAATTCCCTTAAATCTAGCTCTGGTTGATGCAATGTGTCATCCACTTCATCATTCCTATTGATATACCGAACTGACCATTTTTCAACTTCATCTTCAAAAAATTCTATAGTTTTGGTAAATTCATTAGCCCAAGCAAATTTTAATGCATTATGTTGTCTTGTTAAAGATTCTTTGGTCAGGATCATGATATTCATCAATAAGTTGGGACCATTAAATTATTTAGTAAGACTAACAAGTTTAAGAAATAAATCACTTTTTCTATTCCTTAAGACATTAGTTTCATTTATCATTTCTCTTAATTCCTTGATTCTCCTTAGCCAACATGCATTGATCTGGTTCATACGGTAAGGCGAGGGAAATTTGTGTTCCTTCCTTTGGGATTTGTTTAAGCTTGAGACTTTGGCTAAGAATATGTTTACAACTTCCTTAAAAAAATCTTCATCATTTTCCAAATCCTTCTGTAAGTATTCTTTGAAATTATGTATTATGGATGAAAAGCTAGAAATACTTTGGGCAAGCTCACAAATCTCTTGAATTATATCAATTCTCCTTTGTATGGCATCGCCAACATATTTTCTTACATCTTGCAATAAACTTGACGAACCTGTGTATTTTATACTGCTTTTTGGAATGTCCTCTAACTCAAATGTAGGTTGAATTGAACTCAAAGGTTCTAGAAATAATGGTCTTGGTACCAAAGACACTTCTAATTCTTTAATTCTAAATTCTTTTTTTCTATATTAAAAATTGTTTGTTTTAATGCCTCTATAGTAGCTCCATGAAAGTATACAATTTTGGATGGTGCTACTCCATATAAGTCAATTGAATATTTTCATCGTTCTGATGACCTTTTATTCTTGGGATTGATTTTTTCCAGCAATATTTTTTTAGTTTCACGATTGTATGTCGTGTGCTGCAAAGTGACAGATTCCTCTTCAAATATTTCGAGATACTGGGTTATTATAGCATCAATAATTTCTCTTGTTTCTAACAACCTTTGTGCAGACCAGCCAGGTTCTTCAATAAGCTTGTCCATGTCCATTGCATGGGAACTTTCCTAGACTCCTAGTGTGTTTAACTCTGTTGATGATATATTGATTTTTCTTTTTAGAGAAGTGTATGTAATATGTGTTTTTTCGAGACTTTTCCTCGGTGGATATTTATCTCCACCGCAATTTGAGCCTCCAACTGATGTTTTTCTAGTATCCATTCCATTGGTTCTATTGTTCATTCTCGATAGAGTGCTTCTTTGGGATTTTGTTGGCGAATTAGGGTTTTGACTTATTGTTTCTCTATTGTGTTGTCTATGTCCCTCATTTGTGTTGTTTATTTCCCACATTGCATTTGAAATTTGGTAGGCCACTAATTCCTAGAGATCTAAATTATCTCTGGCACCCTCTTGAAACTTTTCAATTCTGGTGAAGTATGAAGAATACCCTACTAATTGCATATGTGTAGTAAATTTGTTGTCTTGGTCAAAACCTTCAACAAATTTTCCTTCCTTCAAACCCAGTTGTTCATGATGTCTCGCCAATTCATTAAGGTTAGTTATATGCTTAACAATGAAATTCACAATTTTTCATGGTAGGGGTATGATTTTCTTTTTCCTCTTATCATGGAATAAATGGGCCATGTTATCACACAAGTTGTAGGTTGGGAAAAACCCAACCCAACCACCAAAATGGTGACAACTTTGAGAGAACCTACCCACTGTCACCTTAGGCAGGTGTTCTCGTCACTTTAGAGATGATAGAATAACCTCAAGGGGGGAATCCCAGTGACCCTAAGGATAAATGAGATGAAAAGTGAGATGTATGAATGGAATTGCCTATAGGTCAAGTTACTAGATGGAATAAGGCTTGAGATTGAGTCTTGGGAGAGGTTTAAGGTTTCCAAGCCCTTGGGTACCTACTGAGAGTGTTTGTACTTGCCTGAGACATAAGAAAAACCAATTGTAGCAGCATATGTTAGGTGGACCAACAAGTTAATATTGATGACCCTAATTGCAACAGTAAATAGAAATATATATCAGCAAGAGCAATAGGTATTTACTACATAATTAACCATCAAATTGTCAAATAATTATTGTAAAATGAAGCACTAAACCGAATGATAACTTTCCAATATTCAAGCACAAACTTTGATAGTAAAAGAGGGATGCTAGATAGTGTTTTCAGAAAATTATTGTAGAAGCCTTATGGATGTATCAAAAAATTTCTACAGCATCAATATTCAACCACCAAAAATCATAAGTAAACCACCCAAAAGATGCAAAATGACTAGTAGATTATTATGGTGGCTTCGTAGTAATTTTTTACTGATGAATAGTGAGTAAGAGAGAGAAGTTAAATGATATTTTTTCATCCCTAATGGTTGTAGAATAAATTTTATAACAGCAACAATATATCCTTGACCAATCAAAACTCCCTTGTGGCCTTAGCAAGCTTAGAGCACATAGAATAGATTCCAATTTAGACAATCTCAAAATCTTTTTTTTTCACGTATACCAATGCAATGATTTTATTTCTCCAATACAAGAAAGATTAGTGTATTTAACTATTGGGTTGTGGAGTCTCAAAATTAAAGATCTAGGTGAGCTACTTCCTTGGGAGTGTAAGCCTTTTTACTCCCCAAAGCAAGCTAAGCTAGCTAGGAAAAACCCTAGGAGGGTGTAAACCCTTTTACTCCTCCTAGTATTTCCTTATGCAGTAAAGTATTTCAAGACAATTAAAATGGAATTAGTGGGGTTGTATGCACTTATACTCCCAAAAATATTAAGCAAATTAGCCTTGAAACATAGAAAAGAAGCAATAGCAACAAAGATTCCTTACTTAGTCCAAGCATTAACAAGATAAACCTCTTTTTAACCAAGCAAATCCACCATAAAGAAAGAAATAGTCCTCCACTAGAGATAGTACATCATCCATCCATCCAATAGCCAAATTAAAACTATTACAAGAGAGTAGCAACCAATATACAATGATAAATTCCCAAATAGGGTGCAAATTTCAGCCAAGTATCCTTATCCACAAGGGAGAGGAATGTTATGAAATGAGATTCACATGATCTATATTTATACAAAAAACCTTAAAACATAGTTTGTCCACTTAGAAAGGGTAAAAAATAAGATAAGGGGACAAGAACCCTTATCTTACCCCTTGCATCAAATAATAATATTTAGTTTTCACTTTAACACAATAGAAACCCTAAGAAAGAGATGACGTCACCCCTTTAGGGGACGTTTTGGCACCTTGAACAAGTCATTGGAGAAGAGAATGGAGGTCGTTGGGGCTCCTTGAGCCTCATCATCATGTGCTAGGGTCAATCCATGCCTCCTCCAGTCAAAATATTCCAAGTGTCAATGTGCAATAACTCCATCACCATCAAACCCCCTCAAGTATGACGTCAACCATCAAAAGATGATGTTTTTCCTCTCCTACGAAATTCGGTAGGGTACTATGGGTTGGATAAGATCATCCATGATGCCATGTAAGCCTACAAAGTCATATATTTTTGATCCAATGTGTGGGCCTACAACATCCAACCTGTGGGCTCTTTGCCCCATGCAATCCCAAGACAGGCTTGTTCTCCCAAAACTGGCCACCAAGCAAGGTTCTGTAAAACAAAAGGGTACGCCCTCCAAATATATAAATTCAATGATATCATGACAAGTGTAAACCACATATAATAAGAAAGGCACATAAACATGTGCATCAAAACTACATCATCAAATTAAACAAATGCTCAAAAACCCTATACAATTGACCATGTTTAAATATGGGAGGGGCGTCATAAAAGTCCTATTGGGTAGACCAAATCCCTCAAGTAGGGGATGCCCCCAAGGATGGCCTTTCAAGGTTATGTATTGGATGATGAGGTGGAATGGGTCTAGACTACATAGGTCAATGAGTTTCATGACATACAAGGGCTCGTATTATCTCATTTATGGGTGCCTTTATAGAGGGTGTGTGGCAACTTCATTCGTGATGCACTTTTTCCAAGCCCATATTCTTTCCATTCTTTATTTCTTACATGTTTTAATGAATGAGTTGAAGGTCATTGTCCTAGCTTGGTGTCTAGATAATGACAACGTCATTCACAAATACCTAGCGGAAATGAGAAGGTTGGCTCGTGATGAGACCCCCTTTCTCTTAGTTGTGTAATTCAGAGCCACTACCCTGGCTTGGTCACTAGATGATGGTAATTTCATACTGCTAAATATCCATGATCATGATAGGTCGGCTCATGATGAGACCTCTCATCCTCCAATTAAACCCTTAAGCATTCATTATCATTTATTTTTGTAGGTCCCCATTTTCTTACAGAGAAGTTTTTCATTCCTTTCTTGGGGATTCCTAGGCGAAGCATCTGGAAGGTCTATATCTAGGGTTTTATCTTTTTAGCCAATAGAAATCCCTCTGGGCCTTCAACCCTTTATTCCCATGAAATTAGGTGCATTCCCTTCTTGGGTCACTAAATTTAATGGACCTAGAAGAGGGAAGTATGATGGGAATGTAATGGGAAGAAAGTGGTATGTATGGTCGGGAAGGGTACGATAACCCCTCAAGGGATCCCCAGTTGCAAACCTTCCCCAAAGGTTGGCTACTTACTAGGAATTATATGACACTCACCAAGGTGAAATAGGGTCAAAAGCATAATGTCCAAGCATGTGTTCTATAATCAAAATCAGCTTAAATACAACAAGTTTAAATGCCTCAAATATTAGGGTGATTACCTGCCACAATACCCGACTTGTACCACATGGAGCAAGACCCATATGCCTCCCAGAAGCTTGTTGGTGTGGTGGATGTGTTGATACTAAATCCAAAATGTGGTGATAGAGCGAGATTTTGTATGTGAAAGTGGACACTGCTAGTCATGTGGTCTCTCGATACTCCATGTATGCAACCTGAGGGCCTCGAGACATCATCTCCTTAGTTATCCCACAAAATGGGGATAACATATGGCTTCTACTTGGGGACATGTGCTCGTCGTAGAGTGCATGAGAACCACAACATTTCCTGGTATACTTGTGCCTACACTGAAACAAGAAACCATATAATCTAGGGTGGTTCTATCACCCTTCGTCCATATACATCAAAATCCAAAAATGAAAACTAATCTAGAAAAGAAAAATTTAGCTTTTTTTCAAAAAATTCTAAACTAAGCATGAAATCAATATGAAAGTAGAGAAAAATGAAATATGAAATGCATCTAAACTAATATGAGCAATCAAGATGAAAATTCAAGGAAAGAAAGATGACCTATCTACTTACCTAGGGCCCTAAAGATCAAGCACCAGGTGATGTCAGGTAAAATCATACTGTTGTTTTTAAGTTTCTGTGGTGAGGAGTTTCGCATGTGTTGTTCGGATAATCCACAGTTAGAGTCATTTTGTCATCTACATTTTGAATCTGAATCAGGATTCATCATCAGGACTAATCGTCGAGTGAGAGCTAGTTGATCGTCGTCAATTAATACTTTAAATGCAAGACAATTTAAAAGTTATTTAATTAAGTCGGTTGTCCTAATTTCAGATATTAATTTAATTAATGAGACTTAATTTTAAGTAATGAGACTTAAATCTAGGGTTTTTTGAATAATAATTAGTATGTATAAGTATAAAAACTGGGTTGTACGAGGCTTTTAATTATACCTAAAACCCTAAAAAAATAATTAAAAGCCTCGTATAACCCAGTTTTTATACTTATACATACTAATTATTATTCGCAAAACCCTAGATTTAAGTCTCATTACTTAAAATTAAGTCTCATTAATTAAATTAAATTCTGAAATTAGGACAGTCGACTTAATTAAATAAATTTTAAATTTTCTTGCATTTAAAGTATTAAATGACGATGATCAGCTAGCTCTCACTCGACGATTAGTCCTGATGATGAATCCTGATTCGGATTCGAAACGTAGACGACGAAATGAAATCATACTATTAGCACTCTGTAAATTTTGTCTAGCTGATAGAAAATGATAGAGGTAACTGTTTCAACCTACTTTAGAGCTGAAGCACTAGCTTGCTCAACTCAAAGAGGGCTCTCTCATGTCACTGGGTATTTTTTGGAAATTGGTGGCTAGATTTGGTTTGTTTTGGGGGGGGTTTAATAGAGTTGTTGGCAAAGAAGGGGAGGAACACTCAGGGCTATGGAGTCAAAATTCTGAAGGTGAATGAAGACAATGCATTAGTTGATAGAACTCTCTAGAGGATAAAGGCTAAGAAAGGAGATGGATCTGAGTTATTCTTAAACTGAAGTAGAGTGGAAGAAGATAAAGGAAACAAATAACTGCATCAAAGCATTACTAAAATGAATTCTAAATTAGTTAAGAAGACAATCACACAGTTTAAATTGATTAAGCCAAGAGCATCACAAGATGAATTATGGGCCTTTAACTCTCTAATTTAAACAGAAGAAAAATGTAAATGAAATAATAGGTCACGGGAAATACATACGATGAAAGGAAACAAAGCTCATATCACCACCCTTTAGAATCTTTTCATAGAGACTTCAAAATATTTTGCATTTATATTCAATTCAAATTCAGAAAATTTACAAAATAGAGTCTGATACAACCAAAAGGTGCTCTTGCACTTCTACCAAC